>JAJPUD010012219.1:0-31436 GCA_023553655.1 Myrmecobius fasciatus
CCTCAAACAATCCTTCCCCTTTAGAGCCCCACCCACCCCCTTTTTCCCCCCTTTCCCTCCTGTTTCCTTATAAGTATGTCTATTATTCCCTCTGAGCCAAATCTGATGAGATGGAGATTAACCCAATTCTCATTCCCCTCCCTTTTCTCCCCTCAATCATTATAGGTTTTCTTTGCCTCTACATGTGATGTAATTTCCCTTATTTTACCTCCTTTTCCTCTTCTTCCAGTGTTATCTCTTTTCTACCTCTAATTTCTTTTTCAGTTTATCATATCATAATAATCATAAATATTTCTGCAATTTACAATCTTGAAAATTTGTGTATCTGTCAAGGTCAGTATTTTAACCCAGGTTTTCATAACTCCAAGGCCATATCTCACAGAGTTCCTCTCTCCTTTTTGAGCAACCAACCTAATTTTATATCAATTCTGGATGGGGCAAAACCCAGCAGTAGGATCTTCTGTAATCCTTGTTGCTTATAGGTGTTCTTTGTTTCACATCATAATATGCCTCAGTTCCTCAGGTGAATGAAAAGAGAAACAATTAAAGCTATCTGGCAGAGCCTATAAAGTCAAAGAATAGTATTTTTAAAAAGATGCCTCATTTTTTTATGGCAAGATCAGGCGGAACCTTTAGCTATGATAAAACCTTGGTCACCCCTATGACTTAAGAATCCTTTCCTTTCCCCCATCATAGTGTGTGGTAAAGAAGGCAAGCTTTTCTTCAATCAAAGGATGAATAAAATATAATTAAGAAACAATTGTCATATAATAATATATTCCAGAATCATATGTAAATGGTTTCTGGTTTAGCCAAAGTTTCGGATTATCTGTAACATATCTCTCTTCATCCCCCAAACTAAGATGGGCCATAGGAAGCTGACCACACTGAATTTTGGTATCCTCCTGATGTCTTATTGTAAAGTAAAAAAGAAACTTTTTTTATTTAGTATTTCATTTTTCCCCAATTACATATAGAAACAAATTTTAAAATTCATTTTAAAAATGTTTAGTTCCTCCTCTCTTTTCCCCCCTCTCCATTTCTCTCCAACCAAATCAAACAATTTGATTAGGTTATACATGCGTAGTCATGCAAAACACATTTCTATATTAATCATATTCTAAAAGAAAATAGACAAAAAACTCAAGAAAGATAAAGTTATAAAGTAATGTTTTGATTTATATTCAGACACCATCAGTTTTGTCTCTGGGGATGAATAGGATTTTTTATCATAAGTCCTAAAGAGTTGTCTTGGATCAACTCTGCGTTGCAGAGAATAGCTAAGTAATTCACAGCTGATCATGTTGCAATATTGCTGATAAATGTGCACAAAGTTTTCCTGGCTCTACTCATTTCACTTTGTATCAGTTCATGTAAATCTTTCTAGGTTTTCCTGAGAGCATCCTGCCCACCATTTTTTTATAGTACAATAGCACTCCATCACAACCACATACTAATTTGTTCAACCATTCCCCAATTGATTAGAAATTCCCCTCAATTTCCAATTATTTGCCACCAGAAAAAAGCTAAGGCAAATTCATAAGAGGAAAAAATATATATATAAGAAAGGCAGTTATATGGATAACTTTGCAAAAGTTCTTTGAGGAGATATTATAGTATGTAAGTAGCAAAGAGTTGCTTTCTATGTGAAAAAGAGATATAAATGAGAACTGCTACTCAATAAGTGACTCCTGAAGAGGGAAAAAGAGTGAGTACTTTGCCTGACTTTGAACAATAAGCTAAAACTTACATAATATTTTATCTGTATTATTTTATTTGATCTATAACACTCCTGCAAATCAAAGTGACTACTATAGGTATTACTATCCCCATTTTATGATTCTAAGATTAGACTTATGACTATTATTAGATTTATGACTGTGATCCCATATTCAGCTTTGTCCATGGTGACACAGATACTAAGTGTTAGATACAGGTTTTTATCTGTCATCCTGACTATATGGCCAGCACTCTACTCTACTCATTTTGGAAAACTGCCTCTTTTAGAAGATTCTAATGGTGACATAAGTACCTTGTAAACAAATATTAAAGTGATATATATGTGAACTATGAATATTAGTATAGCCAGATTTGTTGTGCTGAACATTGCAACACTAGGAAATCCTCATTAAAAAGATTTAGGACTTTAGGGAAACTGTCAATTATTTATTGGATATGGACTATTTTTTTTTCTTTTGTCTCTCTTAATAAAATTTTCCTTGGACAGATTTTTTTTTCTTACTATGTTATCTTAAGTAAGTCACTTAACCTTTTTGTGTCTCATATGCCTATCTAGCCTTAAAAGGAAGAGGTTAATTGACTCTTGTTAAATTAAGTGGGTTCTATGAATTGTTAACAGTGAATTTAGCATTTTAGGCTTTCTTCACCAGACTATCCAATATACCATAGGGATATCCACTTTACTATAAGAGTGTGTGATAAAAAAAAAATTAAGCTTCTTTTTAATCAAAAGTTAAATAAAACATAATTTGGAAAAAATTGCCCCATAATAATATATTCCAAAATCATATTAAATGGTTTCTGGTTTACTCAAAATTTTGGATTATGTGTAACATCCCAACTAAGATGGACAACAGGAAGCTAGCTGATCATACTCCTGACATATCATTGGTCTATGAAACAGAACAATGCCTAAGACAGTTAGGAGGTTTATTTAAAGTTCTAGAAAAAACAGAAAGTATAATAAAGAAGAAAAGCGTTGAGGAAATAAAGAGAGAAAGAGGAAGAATTACATGAGCTAATGCAAATTGCTGAAAGCAGAACTAAGAATCATATCCTAACTACAACAGAATGAATGAGACAACACAGAAAGTTCACTAAACTCAGAAAAATGTAATGACCAACACTGATTACATATGACAGATGATAAAATATTTTTTCTTTTCTTTGTAGAGAAAGCCTTGTAAAGGAAAAATGGCAGATGCCAAATAAGGCAGGCAAAAAATATAATTTTATTTTATTTTCCCATTTTATTAGGTTTTGTTTTTCTTTATAACAGGCATAGTGTGATATCAGGAGAGGGTTATATTGGTAGATAGTTGCTGTGTTAAAGCATAAAGAAATCAACAAAATTTTAAAAGTAAACCAAGTTAGCTATTGGTCTCTATAGGCAAAACACAGAAATAATAGTACAATTATTCCATAATATTCCATAAACATATTAACACAAACTAGTGAAAAGAAGATTCTTTATTTCACAAGTATTGCTGGGAAAGTCATTTAGCAGAAATTAGGTTTACATAAGCATTTTAGACCATATAGTACAATAAACTGCAATTGGATAAGCAATCTCACCATAGGAGCAATATTCTAACTCTTAATCCTGTGTAATCCAGGATAGTTTGTTTTTTCCAGGTGTCCACAGGGATTTAGAGTTGGATAAGAATGAGTACTTCAGGCAAGGGAACTTTGCTCAGCTGAATAAACTCAAAGTATCTTCAGTGCCTATACTTGTTGATTATCTTTTCCTGTATTGGCTAAGTAAATCTTTTTGTTAATTGTCCAATAACCTACAAGTGTCTCATTTTGTTTCAATAACAAACCGAAGCTGTCAGGAGACTGGCCTCAGTCAAGTCCAGTCTGGAACAAACCTGAAATTAAAACTTTGTATCTTAACAAATACTAAAGGAGACCAGAAGGAAATCACAAAGGGTAGCCTTCTATAAGGACTCAGATGATCTAGGCTCTCTAATCCTAGCTATCCTTCTGATTAGTTGTGTGATTTGAGCAAATTCCTACACTTATCTGTCCCTTATATTGCATTTTACTCAGCTGTGACTCATTCAGGTGCATGAAAATGAAATGATTATTGTTAAAGCCCACCTCTGGTCAGTCTGTGCTGCTCCTTCCATGTCACTATAAGGAATTATGATGTGCTCTTTTCAGCTTTAAAAAAACAATGTGTATCATTCAATCATAAGGTTAAATAAACAACTGATAAAAACTAGACCTAGACTCCCTGGCCTGACTCTTTGTCTATAGCTTGAAATTTTCCATTCAAGCAGGAGATTTGCAACTCTCTTAGAGAATAATGTGAGACCCAAAGGAACAATTTGTAAAGGTGTCAGGTCCAGTTTGCAATAAGGAACATTCATGGAAGAGAATTCAAATTAATTTAAATTTAAAAACATATGAGTTTATTGCTTTATATAATACAAACCAAAACTGTTTGGGCCCTATCCCTGCCTGCAGTGATGTAGGAAGCAAATCTAATATTCCTTTGGGGCCCATCCTACAGAGGAAATTTTTTCCTGCCAAAGTCAGCCTGTAGTTTCCAATCTCACCCAAGAAAAGTACAGGGGTATTATCTGAGAAGCAAGTATGGGGTTAAGAATACTAAAAACTTATTTAGTGGAAGGCATTGTGATTCATCATTAGATACCATGAAAGGAGCTTCATTTTAGGGTGAAACAACCACAAAATTTTGACCTGTCCTTTTCTCCTTTAAGATTCCCTCTGTGGAGTAGGGGTTAGAGCTCCACATGTATGTTGGTTAGTAGAACATTGAGATTTCATTTCCAAAGTGGCCCTTGATTCTCTCTATGGTCTGGGATAGCTTACTTGACTTCTTATATGCCTCTATGTTAGTTCTAAAAAGGTGCAAGATTGTTTTCAGTCATTGTAAGCAATTGGGACATCTCTATAGAAATAAAACATAGAGAATACATGGGATAACAGCACTGGGATCTATAAAAGATCTTTGTGGATCAGTTAATCTAATTGTATCTCCCTGTTCATTTTACAGAAGAAATCAAAATTAAGAGACATGAAGCAAATTGTGCAAAATTACATAAATAGTAAATAATGAATCTAGAACTTGAACTCAATTCCTATGATTTCAAAAACAGTTCACATGTCAGCCATAGG
The DNA here is from genome assembly GCA_023553655.1 of Myrmecobius fasciatus. NCBI lineage: Eukaryota > Metazoa > Chordata > Mammalia > Dasyuromorphia > Myrmecobiidae > Myrmecobius > Myrmecobius fasciatus. Next base: position 4,888 of record JAJPUD010012219.1, read on the forward strand.
AACTTTTAAAAAGGATTCTCTGATGCCTTCTGCATAGAGAAATGATAGAACTTTAGAATTATAAGGAAACCAAGAGAATATCTACTTCAAACATTTCATTTTATAAATTCAATTTTATAAAAAATAAAAACCAATTGAAGTGACACTGTGGGCTCCAAGAGGACAACAATTGTCTTTTGCCTCTTTTTGTAATCTCAGTATTTAATATAGTACCTAACATATAGCAGGCACATTAGTATTTACTGACAATCTCACATGCTCAAGATCGCACAACTTATTAGTACTAGTCAGAACCAGGCAGGACCAAACACAGGTTTCTTCTCGTTCAGAAGTATGGCACTAGTATTCAAATTTTATCATTTTTCCCCCATTATTTTTATGCTTTCCTAGTACTTTTCCTCAGTACTATGGAAGATACAGTTGTGGCAGGGTGCTATATTTCTTGCTTGTGTGATCCATGGAGTTATATAAACTAAAATGGGCAGCAGCTAAGTATATCTACTCAGTATATGATACCTTCTCATAGAACTCAGTCCCAGGAAAATATGTCAGTGGGCAAATAGTTCAGAAAGCTGGCTTCCTTTCAGTTATCTATTCCTCTCCCTACTTCTCAAAGAAGAAATGGTAGTTTTCTTACAAAGCCTGTTCCCATCTAATGGTCCCCTGTTGGTTTCTTGACCTAGTCCCAAAGGCCTGGAAAAAAAAAATCAGACTGTGGTTAAAAGAATCTAATCAGTAACAATTTTAAATTTAAAAAAATAGATGTGAGCTGTAGCCTGAAGCTAAACTCCCAAGTATGAGCCATGGAGTCATGGAGAAAAGAGAGCCACATTAAAAAAGTCTGAAAGAGAGTATTGGGAATTGATATATTAAGATAACAACAACAAAATCTTTAAATCTGACCCAATACACCATTATATACTCATTGAAATTAAAAGGGGAGTTTAACTATTGTTTTTCCAATAGCTATGTTTCTGCTGGTCAAGGAAAAGTGACTCAATGCGGTTCTGTAGTGTGGAACTGGATCTTTTAATTTAGAAAGTCTTTTCTATAATGTTCTGTGTCTCAAATTTTCTCCCCATTAACTAGACTGGTGTGCCACTGGACTAGCAAGGAGACAAAGGTGAAACCTTCCTGACTCCAATGGGAAACTTAATTGCCTTACAGATTCATAGCTCATGTTTAAGTGTTGAAATTAGTTTAGGTGTTGAAATATGAGTCCCTGGGAGAAATCTCTGTTCAGGGTACTAGAGGTGTGATCTTGGACAAAGCATCTCAATTCCCTGGATTTTAAGTTCGTTATAATGAATTGAGAAGAATCACCTAGGCCATGAAATTTTTTTCCATAGATATTTTTAAATATTTTCCAAACATTTTTCCAAATACATATAAAGATAGTCTTCATCATTTATTCTGTAAAATTTTGTCATCCAAATTTTTCTCCCTCCCTTCCCCATCTCCCTCCTCAAGACAGACGCAATCTGATATAGGTTAAATATGTGCAATTCTTTTAAACTTATTTCTATATTTGTCATATTGTGCAAGAAAAATCAGACCAAAAGGGAAATGAACACAAGAAAAAAAGCAAACAAATAAAAACCACAGAAAAGTGAAAATACTATCCTTTGATGTATATTCATTCTCCATAGTTTTTTTTTTCTTCTGAATACCCTTGGCATTTTCTATCCCGAGTTTATTGGAATTGCCTTGAATATACATTGTTGAAAAGAGACCAAGTCCATCATAGTTGATTATCACATGATTTTATTGTTACAATGTTCTCTTGATTCTGCATACTTCATTCAACATCAGCTCATGCAAGTCCTTCTAGGACTCTTTGAAATCACTCTGCTCACCATTTCCCATAGAACAATAATATTCTACTACATTCATATACCATAATCTGTTCAGCCTTTTCCCAACTGATGGGCTTCATGCAACTTCCAGCATCCCTAGGTCAGGAATTTTTAACCTAATTTTGTGTCATGGATTTCTTTGGAAGTCTGATGAAGCCCATGCATTTCTTTTTTAAACAATGTTTTTCGACCAGCAGGATGATTTCAGAGAGGCTTGGAGAGACTTGCATGAACTGATGCTGAGTGAAACGAGCAGAACCAGGAGATCAATATACAGAGAAACAACAATATTATATGTTGATCAATTCTGATGGACATGGCTCTCTTCAACAATGAAATGTCTCAAACCAGTTTCATCTGGTCAGTGAAGAAAGCCATATATACCCAGAGAGAGGGATATGAAATGTGGACCACAACATATCATTTCCATGATCTCTATCGATGTTTGCTTGCATTGGGTTTCCTTTCTCAGATTTTTTTTGTTCACATAGATACGATTGTTCTTGCACAGCAAGATAAGTATGGAAATATGTATACATATATTCAACTTGTCAAGTATTTTAATATAATTAACATGTAGTGGACTTCCTGCCATCTAGGGGAGGGGAGGGGACTGGGGGGAAAATTTGTAATGGAAAGCTTTGTAAAGATCAATGTTGAGGAACTACCCATACATATGTTATGCAAATAAAAAGCTTTAATAAAAAAAATAAATAAAACAATGTTTTTAAAACTTTAAAATAAAATATATACAATTACAAAGGAAACCAGGTATATGGAAATATAATAATCAAATAGCAAAAGAAAACAAATATGTGCTATAGTAATATATCATAATGATTAATAATTAATTAATTTATAATTATCATAGCCACAGATTGTCATAGTGAAGGAATAAGACTACTCTCACATGCTATTGTTCCATGGTATAACCAAGTTGGTATCAGAGACTATGATTCTAGTTCCATCTTGAATTCACCTAGAGTATACTGGCCTTCTTCTGAGAATGACAAAAAGTCAATCCCTTCCTTATAATCCCACCATCAAATTACCCTGAGTAATAACACTGGGTGTTCTCTGGGGAATCCAATGAAGTGTCCAAATCTTTTGTGGATTCTCAGATTCTCAGAACAACCTTCTGAGAAAAGTGGTGCTAGAATGTATCATTCTCATTTTAAAAATAAGGAAACTGAGGTCCACATGATCAGGGTAGACTGGCTCACAACAGCCATTAAGTGTAGGAGCTCCAATTCAAACTCAGGTCTCCTGACTCTTATTTCAGCATCCTATTATCCAATCTATCTCCAAATGACAAGTCCTATTATTCCTTATGATAGAAAGAAGGAAACTGAGACCCAGAGAGTCAGGCCTCAGAATTTACATCTAACCAGTCAGGTCTAGGGCTCTCAGTTCATTGTTCTTCTCACTTACTTCTCTCTTACTCCCAAATGTGCTTCTGTTGATCCCAGAGCCATCTATATGACCTTAATGACTCCCTCCAAGGCTACCATATAAAGTTTTTCAGTAATAAGTGATAGAATTCCATACAATCAAAATCATTACTGGCCTTGTGAGTAAAGAAAGTTTATCTTCAAGAAGGGATTTTGCAGATCTCAACAAGACAGAAATCCTGAAAGGAAATTTTCTCATCAATTGAAGTTGTCTGTCTTTTTTCCCCTCTCTATTTCCTTCAGATTTTTCACTCAGTGCTCAGTGGTAATGAGCTTTGGGCTGATAGTTCCGCTATCTTTGGTGTAAGTGGCCCCTGGGAGGCAAGGACCAGGCTTGAGGATTTGGTTCAGTAACTATTAGAATGATCTCTTCTTCCTGCCCTTACATCTGAACTTACTTGGGCTAGGAGGGGTAGAGAAGGAATGAAGGACAAAGGCATGATTTGACCACAAGAACGTCCAGTGGGGTCTTAGCCTCTGTACTGTTCAGGGACAGGGAAAGAGGCTGCAAATTTCTAGCTAATTGAAGTTGATTTGGAGCTTCAGAACTGACGGTTGAAATTTTATGAGCTGTGTTGGGGTGAAGGTGGGGGGAATGAATGTGACCCAGAACTCCATGAGCTTCTCTGCTGTTTTTACCCATTAGAAAAGTGAAGACCTACAGCAGAGAGTCTTTATACACATTCCTTACCCTCCTCCTCCTGCCTGAAAACCTCCTGACAAAAATCCTGCCCATAAAACTTGTAAAGTTCACCTGGGCAAATCCACTACCCTTCCAGTGAGTGTTTAATTGTTCCTGAATATTCTGAGTCTAAACTAGTACTGAGTTGATGGTGAGGCCCACAAAGTCCCTGGGGCCTTCTCACCCAGATTTAGCCAGGGTTGGAGAGCTGAATAAACACTGATAATTGGAAAAACAGCCTCTGCTCTGACACAGGAAAGCCTCTCACAAGCTCAGCACTGAAAGCTGGTGAGCTTCCTTAAGCCTGCAGCTCCCTGAGGCCTGAAAGCAAAGGCCTCAACCAGCTCTAAGAGGGAGGAGAGACTCTCCTCTCCTGATCTATCCATCCCATGATGGGAATCCCTTGAAGTTTCCTCTAAAAAGGAGGGTATAACAAGAGAGCACCAGGCCAGAAGACAGAACATGGCAGAGGAAGGCCAGGTAGATGGTCTCTGAGGTCCCTACTAGGCCTGAAATTTTGTGAATCTGTGACATCATCTGGTCACAAGAAAACTGAGACCTACAGAGAATAAAAATGACTTTCCCAAGATCTTACAGGAAATTATTGGCATAATAGAGACTCACACCTAATTCTCCTCCACTGCCAGTTCAGGCTGTTTCCACTATACTACAGAGTGGGAAGGAGACCTGGGATGGAGGCTCTAGCACTTACTACATATAAGAATCAAATGAGGCAAAAGACTGAAAATCTTTAAATCTATGGGAATCATTACCACCATAACTTTTCAGCTTAAATTTGCCCAGAAACATAATTCCAATCCCATTAAAATTGTAAAGCTCTTTGAGGAAAAGAACTGTCATTGTCTCTTTTTTAAATTGTGTGTGTGTGTGTGTGTGTGTGTGTGTGTGTGTTTCCAGTGCTTAACACAGAGCTAGCACATAATAAAGACATCATGAGTGCACTTAATTGTTGGCTGATATAACACTTCAAAGTTAGCCAAGTTAATTATGGGTGAAGTTCAGGACTCATAGCAACCCTGTAAAGTGATCGTTGGTATTGTCCCCATTTTACAGGTGTAAAAACTGAGGCTGTGAGAGATTATATACCTTGCTCTGAGTCATACGACAGAGAAGTATCATACAACTAAGATTTGAATGTAAGTCTGCTCCAAATCCAGTTCTCTATCCTTTATGCCTCCTATTACCAAATGTTAAATTGAATGCAAGTATCAAAATAAATGTTATAGACATCCATCAATGGAGTGATTTATTATTACTCCATAAAATAGAGTCACAGAGTTATCAGAGAAGATTTCTTGACTAAAGTGGAATTGCAGATGAGCCTAGAAAGATGGTTTCTGAAAAATGTATACAGAGCCAATCATGATGCTAAAGAAAGAAAAACAAAAGAAAACAAAACTAAGGTGAAAATAGTATGCTTCAATCCTCATTCAATCTCCACAGTTCCTTCTCTGGATGTGGATGGCATTTTCCCTCTCAAATCTTTTGTAATTGTCTTGAATCACTATATTTCTTAGAAGAGCTAAGTCTGTCATAGTTGTTCATCTTACACAGATTGACCACTCTTATACAGTGTAGGATCCTTCAGAGCAGGGATTATTTCATCTTTTATCTTTATACCCATAGTACTTACAGTACAGGAAGTACAGTAGTACTTATCATGTAGTAGGAGCTTAATAAATATTTGTCAATTAATTGATGATAACCTCCTTCATGGGTTTTCAAAATAAAATAAAATGATATATAGGAAATATATTACACACTATAAATCACTACACAATGTAAGAAATTACCCCTATGTCTATTTCCCTGTGATACTGAATGCAGGTTTAGTTAGCCAACATGCATTTGTAAGTAATCACTATGTGACAGGTATACATACATAAAAAATTTGGGAGCATACATAATTTTTTTTTAAAAAAACAGCCTTTGACCTCAAGAAGTTCATATTCTAATGGCTATAAGTAATTATCTATAGAAAGAGTGTTGCCCGTCCATTTTTTTTCTTTTTGATAATTCTCTTTATTTCTTTAAATAATTTTTTTTATTTAAAGAAACAGTAAGAAAAAAGAAAAAACAGAAAAAGAATACAAAAGAAAATGAAACAAAACAAAAGAGAACATTGTCACATGCCCAGTAGAACATCTGGGAGGATTCAAAATATATAATAACAAACACCAGTTCAAGAAAGTATATATATATTAATAGAAGAAATTAATTCATGAGTGTCCATCTTTTCTTTACTTCCTTGTAAGTTGTTCTTTTGTTTTCTGCTGCTTCACCTTTTTTACTTTATCCTTTTTTCCCCCTTTCATTCCCCTCTAATTCTGCTCCTAACTTGTCTTGCTATTATTTAAGTTCTCCTCATGGATCCCTCCTTTGTCTCTACTCCCTTTGCTTCCCCATCCACTCAACCTTTCCCCCATTATTTCTGTCATTTTGGAGGATGCCATACCCTTCATAGTACATATGTAGTGTTGTCTATTTAACACATTCCTGTTATAAATAGGTTTTCAGAATTATGAGCCCTCCTCTTTCCTCTAATGCTTCTGCATCTATTCTTGCAGAGGGCACTTCATTTGTATGACATAGTTACTATTTTTACCTTAACTCTAGCCCAATCTTTCTTTTGAGCTGTGCTACTGTTGTCAATCTTAAGCATATGCTATACATTTCCCATATTAAAAAAATATAAACAATTTGTCCATGTTGAGTTCCTTGAAACTGATCTTTGATATTGGCTCTGATTGTTAAAAAAAAAGTTTGTTTTTTTTTATTAAATTCAGGTTTGGTTGATAAAAAATCCTGAAAATCTGCAAGTTCATTGGAAGTCCTTTTTTTCTCATTCACAATTATAGGTAATTTTGCTGGAAATGTTATTTTTGATCATAGGCTTAATTATTTTGATTTTTTCTATAAATATGATTCCAGTAGCTATAGTCTCTTATTGTGACCCCTGATAAATCCTATACAATTATAATTGTAGTTCCAATGTATTTGAATTCTTTTTTCTTGTTTCTTGCAAAGTTTTCTCTTTGATCTGGGTGTTTCAAAATTTGACAATAATGTCCCTATGTGTTTTTCACAAAAGATCTCATTGAGGTGATGATGGGTAGATTTTTTTTCTATTTCTACTTCCCCCTCATATTCTATCGTTTCAAGACAATTTTCTTGGATTATTTCTTTTTTTATTAAAGCTTTTTATTTGCAAAACATATGTATGGGTAATTTTTCAACACTGACCCTTGCAAAGCTTTCTGTTACAAATTTTCCCCCCTATCCCTCACCCCTCCCTTATATGGCAGGAAGTCTACTACTCTTGGATTATTTCTTGCATTATTGTATCAAGGTCTATTTTTTAGTCACAATTTTTAGGCAGTCCAATTATTCTTATATTTTCTCTTCTTGAGATGTTCTCCAGATCTGTCATTTTTCTTATGTTTCACATTCTGTCTATCTTTTTCATTTTTTATAATTTGTTTTGTTATTTCTTAGTCTCTAATAGCTTCACTGGCTTCCCCTTGCCCAATTCTAATTTTCAACGAGTTTTTTTCATTTTTGAGACTCTGTACCTCCTTTTCTAGTTAATTTTTTTCATAATCTTTCTGTTTTTCTTGGATTTTTTTTTAGTTTTTCCTCAATGTCTCTCATTTGATTTTTAAACTCTTTTTTTGAGTTCTTCTATAAAAATTCTCTGAACAGGGAGCCATTTTGTTACTCTTTGGGGTGCTTTTTTTTAACTTCAGCCTCCTCCTCTGAAGATGAATCCTGGTCTTCCCTGTTCCCACTGAAAGTTTCTATGGTTGGGTTCTTTCTTCTTTGTCTGTTCATTTAAAAAAAAAAAAGAGGTATTAGAGTAAGTACCTCTAATTGTGGGGTGGGGGTGGTGCCTCCAACTTCACTTCAGCTCTCTCCTCTGACCTGAAATTCCAAGCTAAGAGCTACCTCCCTCCAGCAAGTGCCAGAAGCCAGCAGCATCCCTGCCCCCATTGCCTCTGCCCTCACTGGATGTACTGGTTCCTTCTTGCTTAGGGCTACATCTCTGCATAACAGCCAGGTCTGGCATTCCTAATCATCCAAGGCTCCCTCAGTCTTCCTGGACTCCAAGGCTCCCTCAGTCTTCCTGGACTCAAACCCCAACTCCACAAACAATCTAGGAGGTGAAAGTTTCTGTGTTTCCTGCTGAGGCTTCAGCCAAGCCCAACTAGCTTGAGGTGTCCCCACTGGATGTTTTTGTGGAACTAGACTGAAGTATTTAACATGGGTTAATCCCCAGCCACATGATTTTTCTTTAGATTTTCTCAGGTTGTATCAGGAGGAACTCTGTTCTGCCCTAAGTCTTCTTGATTTTTCACTAGTCTATGTTCCTCCAGAGATGCTAATTTGTTCTGTTTGAAATTTGCCAACCTGCTCTGTCACCTTCCCAGAATTATCCCTGACTGTCCATTTTTGAAGAGGGCCTAGGATATATTGTGGGTGATATCTTGACTTACAAGTAAGCTGGATTTAAGTGATGCAGAGTCGCACAAATCATCAGTCTCCCTCTCTTTTCCAGAGTCATCTAAGTTCAGTGACAAGACAAAAGCAAGAATAACTGTCAATGACCTGGGATGCAGTGGCTGATCTTGGTATCTTTGATGTCTACCCAAGCTCTAAACTCTCCACAATACCTGCTTCAGCCACCTTCATGGCCACCGGAAGAAATTATTCTTATCTGCCCATTCCACCAGAGGAAATCTTCAAGTACTTGAGTTAGACATCTCCCCAACTCACCAATAAGCTGTCAGTTAGAATCAACCTACTTTAACTCATCAGCTGAGAAGGTTTACCAGGGTAGAGCTATTGGGCTTCCTGCAACTTCTTGGAGCTATAAGTGAAAGTTGGATAAAAGGTAGATACCAAGCCCTCACACTAGAGTTGCTATCCTCCTTTGAACATCCCATAAACCTCACAGAGAGGGCACCTAGAAGGCAATCTCATGGGGAAAGCACTAGCAGCCAAGGGGTCAGGAAAGGACTCCTGCAGAAGGTGGGATTGAGGATGAATCTTCAAGGATGACAGAGAAACTAAGAGAGGAAGTACAGCCCAGTGGATAAAGGGCTGAGCTTGGAGTCAGAAGAACCAGGATCAAGACCTGCCTTGTTTTACCTGATGCTGCTACATTTTAGTTTCCATCTCTGACTGAATGCTTCACTTACACTTTGGAGCCTGGTGATCCTCTACTATTTCTAGTAGGAACTAGACCATCACACTTTTATTTGCTCAACATCTTCATGCCATGGCTATCCTCCAGCTCCTTGCCCCTTCTGCCTTTTGCTCTCATAACTGCAGCATATTAATGCAATCATTCCTGGAAAGGATATGTCAAACTATTGTTCAGTGACACCTATTATCATCCTTATGATTTCCATGACCAAAACACACCCCTGGTCCACATTTTCCAGAACATGTTACCTTCTTCCATTGAACTATATCTCCTTAAGATTAGAAACTGTTTTGGTCTAATCTGTGCTGTAGGAATATCAATTTATTGTCCAAAGGGCAATAAAACTGTGCATACTCTTTGATCCAGCAATATCACTACTGGGTCTGTATCCCAAAGAGATCCTAAAAGAGGGGAAAATGTACAAAAATTTTTGTAGCCACAAAGAATTAGAAAATGAGTGGATGCCCACCAATTGAGGAATGGCTGAATAAGTTTTGATATAATAAAATAATGTTCTATAAGAAATGATAGATAGGCTGATTTCAGAAAAGCCTGGGAAGACTTACATGAACTGATGATGAATGAAATGAGCAGAGCAAGAATATTCTACACTGTAACAGTAAGATTATGTGATGATCAACCATGATGGATTTAGCTCTTCTCAGCAATTCAGTGATTCAAGACAGTTCCAATATATATGGGATGGAAAATGCCATCTGAAACCATAGGGAGAACTATAGAGATTGAATGCAGATTGTAGTGTACTATTTCCACTTTTTTTTGTTTGCTTTTTCTTTCTTGTGGTTTTTTGCTTTTGTTCTGATATTCCTTTCACAATATTACTAATATGGAAATGTATTTAAAATGATTGCACATGTATGACCTATATCAGATTGTTTACTCTCCTGAGGAGAGGGGACATAAGGGAGGGAGGGAAAAAAATTTGGAACTCAAAATATTACAAAAATAAATGTTAAAAAATTTTACATGTAATTGGAAAAACAAAATACTATTAGCATATAAAAAATAAAGTTTAAAACAAAACAGGCCAAAGTCTCATACTGCATCCAGGGCCATCTCTAGTCATCTTGATCTATAACTTGCCACTTGGCCCAGATGCTCTGGAGGAGAAAGTGAAGCTGGTTGACTTTGCATAGCCCTCCTTCACTTAAATCCAACTCACTTATATGTCATGGCATCACCCTCATGTGATATCATGGTCCTCTTTGAGAACAAAGGATAAATAATAACAACAAGTAGCAATTAGGACAGTATGGGGAATATAGTATTTAATAAATGCTTTTTAATATTAATTTAAAAAAAGAATAGTCAATCTGTACATCTTATACAATTTAAGAGTTAGAGGGGATTTCAGTAAGAATACACTTAACCCACATAAAAAAGGCTTCTACACTTTAACATATCTACCAAGTGGTTGTCTAACCTCTGCTTGAAGATCTGCTAGGAGAAAGGACCAATTTCCTTTTGAGGCAACTTATTTCCAAAATAATGGGGCAATCTAAAGAATATACAATGAGATGTCCAAATATAATAAGAGACCCAAAATCCCAACAGAAATAATTCCTGGACACTTTTTAAACTGATTGGAGGAAGTTTAATAGAAACTAATGTAAAATGCAGCATTTAGATTAAAAAAAAAGTAACAACAAGTATAGGATGTAGAAGACCTGTCTTAATAACAATTCATAAAAAAATGACGGTACCCTTTGTCCCAGCAGTGTTTCTGTTGGGCCTATATGCCAAAGAGATCTTAAAGGAAGGAGAGGGCCCCATATGTGCAAGAATGTTTGTGGCAGCCATTTTTTTAATGGCTAGAAACTGGAAGCTGAATGGATGCCCATCAATTGGAGAATGGCTGAATAAATTATGGTATATGAATGTTATGGAATATTATTGTTCTGTAAGAAATGACCAGCAGAATGATTTCAGAGAGACCTGGAGAGACTTGAATGAACTGATGCTGAGCAAAATCAGGAGAACCAGGAGATCATTATACATGGCAATAATAAGACTATATGATGATTTATTCTGATGGACATGGCTCTCTTTAGCAATGAGATGTTTCAAACCAGTTCCAGTTTTTCAGTGATGAAGAAAGCCATATACCCCCAGATAGAGGCATATGAAATGGGGACCACAAAATAACATATTCATGCTCTCTACTGATGTTTGCTTGCATTATGTTTCCCTTTCCAGATTTTTTTTCTTGTAGATATGACTTTTCTTGCACAGCAAGATAACTGTAAAATATGTATACACATATTCGATTTGTCAAGCATTTTAACGTGATTAACATGTAGTAGACTTCCTGCCATCTAGGGGAGGGGTGAGGGTTAGGGGAGAGAATTTGTAACAGAAATCTTTGCAAGGGTCAATGTTGAAAAATTACCCATATATATGTTTTGCAAATAAAAAGCTGTAAGAAAGAAAGAAAGAAAAAAAGAGAGAAAGAGAGAGAGAAAGAAAGAAATGAGCAGAACCAGGAGATTATTACACACGGCAACAACAAGACTACATGATGATCAATTCTGATGGACATGGTTCTTTTCAACAATGAGATGTTTCAAACCAGTTCCAATTGTTCAGTGATGAAGAAAGCCATACACACCAAGAGAGAGGGATCTGAATGTGGACCACAACATAACATTTTCATGCTTTCTGTTGATGTTTTCTTGCATTTTGTTTTCCTTCTCAGGTTTTTTTTCTTGTAGATCGAATTTTTCTTGTATAGCAAGATAACATATAAATATGTATATATATATTCTATTTGTCATATATTTTAACATAATTAACATGTATTAGACTACCTGCCATCTAGGGGAGGGAGTGGAGGGAAGAAGAGAAAAATTTGGAACAGAAGGCTTTGCAAGGGTCAGTGTTGAAAAATTATCCATGCATATGTTTTACAAATAAAAAGCTTTAATAAAAAAATTCTGGATTGTAAAAAAAAATGATGGTATGCTCCAAAAATGTGTCAACAGTCACAAGTAATTGATAAAACAAATCATCGGTAAATCATTTGATCATTAACAATACCTGTTCCAAAAAACAAAAACAAAAACAAAAACCAATACCTGTTCCCTCATTTGCAACTATTCAAGATAGTGTAGAAAAAAAGAGTTCTGGACCTAAAATTAGGAAGACCTGGGTTTAAATTCTGTCACTGATATTTGGGAACTACATGCAAATCAAGACATCACTTGTGTCATTGGTCATCTTTGAAAATGGAGGACAAACAACAACAATGTGATCATGAGCAACTCATTTAATCTCTTTGAGATTCACTGATGTCATCTCCAAAGTAGGCATAAATATACAGAAGAAATACAATATCATTAAGAAATTGTTTTTGCTATTTTGTTTTCTTTCTCATTTTTTTCCTTTTTGATCTGCTTTTTCTTGTGAAGGATGATATTTGTGAAAATATGTATAGAGGAATTGCACATGTTTAATATGTATTGGATCACTTGCTGACTGGGGAAGGGAATAGGAGGAAGGGAGGGGAAAAATTAGAACATTGTAAAGGTGAATGTTAAAAAATTAACCATGTATTTATTTTGAAAGTAAAAAGCTTTAATTTAAAAAAAGAAATGGTTTGTTAATAGATGAAGGGATCAAGGAAGTCTTCTTTTAGATAATGATGTTTGGGCTATGTCTTGAAAGAAATGAAGTACTCTTTTTTATTGTTGATAATGTGTCATTTTGCTTTTTATTTCTTTTTTTTTTAAATAATGGCTTTTCATTTTTCAAAATATATGTAAAGATAGATTTTAACATTCATCCTTGCAAAAACTTGTGTTCCATACCTTTTTCCCTCTCTTCCCTCTTCCTTCCTCTCCTAAACAGAAAGCAATCCAATATAGGTGAAATTATTCTAAAATTAATAGGGCAATCTAAATATTATATAATGAAATATACCAGTGTAGGTTATCTCTAAAGTCCTTTAGAATTCTAAGTCCACAGTCATATGACTAGAGTAAGAACACAAATTCTGGTTTTCTGAAAATAAGCACATATATCACCTGGTTGTTATGAGGAGATAATATATGCAATGTGCTTTCCAAACTTAAAATCTATATAAATATTAGCTCTTTCTTTGCACCGACTCCGAGTATATCATACTTTCTGCTGTGGCTTAGAAAATCCCCAGGTCAAACCCAACTGACTAAAAGACTTGTCAAAACTGTTTCCACTTGCAAAGATCCCTTCTGGGGCTCTGAACTCACAAGGGATCAGGGATAGCAGGGTAATGGAAGGAGAGGGAGGGAGGCTCAGACAGGCAAGCAAGAGTCTGACCTTAACAGATTTCATTGTTGATTGCACAGGGTTCAACTTTAACATCATCAGTGATATTGCTAAAGAGCTTTAGGGCTTTCATCACCCAAGAGGGAGAAAAATTAAGCACAAGTGTCTCCAGGAACCCCCATCCAAAAGGAAAACCCAAACATCACAGCAACCTTGGAAGACTTATTTTGAGACCTTCTCCTCCCACCTACCTTGACATTTTAACAGGGTCGGAGTTTTCAGCTTCATTGTAATAGAAACCAGAAGACAGTTCCAAACATGAAAGGCTGAAACAGAGGGTCCGGATAGCATTTGTGTCGAAACACATCAGCCACATTGTACATGAATGGCAATGTTAGCTGACAAGCAATTACTGCTGTTCCTAATTGCTTCCTTCAACTTGGTTTTTGTAGACCTAATGCCCCATGTGGAACTCTCCCCCAGCATTGATTTTACTTAGCTGTCTTCAATGCATTATTTTTAGCATGATGGCATCTGCTTGGCAATCAGGGGCACATCAACCCACTCAATTTTTGAAGGCCCTCAACAATCGAAAATTGAAGTATCATTAGAGTTCTCTATTAAGGAGAATGAAATTAGGAAGCAGAATTTTAAATACTGTCTGACTTTTCAAAGGAAAGAGGGGAAGGATGTTCTTAGAATTTTGAAAAATAAATCTAGAAAATGAATCTGGGTTCAAATTCTGCTTAAGACACTTGTTAGCAAAGTAACTGTAAATGACTTACTTGCCTTTTCTAATGTATTAAAATAATGAAGATGGACTAGGTAATTTTTATGGTTTCTTCCATCTCTAAATCTATTACCCTATAACTTGGCCTTTCTAAGCCTCAATTTCCTCATTTGACAAATGGGCATTATACAATCTTTAGTAAATTGTGTCACAGGTTATGGTGAAAATCAAGTGGCATATACTAAGTATTTAATAAGCATTTGTTGATTTATAATGTGTAAATAGAAAACTTAGTAAAATTTAAAATACCTATGTGTATATATGTGTATGTGTACGTGGAATGGATGGGGTGTTTAGAAAGGGCTCGCACTTCTGGTGTGAAAGCTTGCCAATCCCTTTTCAGGGCTGCTCATCCACATTTGATTTCCATTTTTTGCCCAACTCTTACCTGTGGTTCCCAGAAGCTGTAACGTGCTGCAGCCACAGCCCAATAAATTGTCTCAGCAGATGGCATAAACCAGATTGAAGGTAACTAAAAGACCTAAATCCCATCAGTGAGTTAGAGGGATGCCTACCCGAAGCATGTGAAGACTTCCCTTGGAAGAATGGGTGGATTAGAACAATTTGTTTCAATGATCACAAGGGCAGCTGAAGCAGAAATTGTGGATTGCTTAGAGCTTGGGGAAACATCCAAGATCATCCACTCATCCTGGAACATCACCAGTTATCTTGACTTTTGTCTTGCCACTAGATTTCAGTGACTTTGGAAGAGAGAGAGTGAGGCTGATGACTTTGTGCAACTATGTCCCTCTTAAATCCAATTTTAATACAAGTCAAGACTTCACCGTGGTATTAAAATGAACAATAATAATCCACACTGAGAATAGCCTCATTCCTTCTTTGATGATACTCCCTACTACATTATAACTTTTTAAAAAAGACTTACATCCATCTTTGTTGTTTTTAGCATCATCCCTTAACTATCTCAGCTTATTTTGAGATTTAGTACTTTGCTAGGGTTCTTCTAGTTTTCTCTATGTTGTATAGACACCAGCAAGGTACACAGGCTGAACATTAGTTATTCCTTGGTTTTGCTCCATGACCAGCTCATCTTTTTTTGTAGTCTCACACTTCTCTTGTGATATCTTTTACGCTACTTCTGACCAATTCAGCATGAAATGTGTTGCAACCTGTTCATCCCTGCTATATAAATTTCCATCATTCTTTGCCTAACTTGAAAATTAAATCCTTTAGAAACTCATAGCCATAAAAAATTACCAGAGGGAAAGAGAGAGCAACAAACATTTATTAAGTGGTTACTATACTCCAGTCTCTCTGCTATATATTTTATAAATATTATCTCATTTGAACCCTCACAGAAACCCTGCAAAATAGATGCTTTTATTATTCTCATTTTTGTTGTGGAAACTAAAGCCTACAGTGATTCAACGACTTTCTCAGGATCAAACAACTACAGCATACCTCTGATATAATGGGGTATATATAATGTGGGTTTGCTGCCAAATTACTGCAATAAAGCAAATATTGCAATAAATCTAGTCACATGAATTTTTTTTTAATTTTCCACTTCATATAAAAGTTATATCTATACTATGATGTAGTCTATTAAGTATACAATAGTATTATATCTAAAAAATGATAGATACCGTAATTAAAAATACTTTATTGTTAAAAATACTAATCATCACTTAGGAGGGTCTTGTTTCAATGTTGAAAGCTGCTGATAGATCAGAGTGGTGTTGGTGAACATTTGGGTGGCTGTGGCAATATCTTAAGACAATAAAGTTCACCCTGACTGCCTCTTTTCTTTATGTGAACACTTAGAGGCAATTGTAGGATTATTAATTGGACTAATTTTCATATTGTTATGTCTCAGGAAATAGGGACTGAAGAGAGGAAGAGAGATGTAGCAATTGTCAGTTGATGGAGCAGTCAGAATACATGGAATGTTTGCTGACTAAGTTTTGTCCCCCAAATAATTATAATAGTAATATCAAAGATAACTAGTCATAGATCATAATAATGAAAAGTTTGAAATATTGCAAGAATTACCAAAATGTGACACAGAGACATGACATGAACATATGTTGTTGGGAAAATGGCACTAATAGACTTGCTCAACACAGGGTTGCCACAAACATTCAATTTGTTTTAAAAAAATTATCTGCTAAGTTCAATAAAGTGTACTAAGATGAGGCATGTTTGAAATAAGCATCGAGGCCAGATTTAAACGGAGAGATATTATTATTGTTGTTATTTAAATGAGTCTTTGTTTCACGGTAGAACTTGGGATCATCAAATATCCTCAAGGAGCTCCCAATTTAATAAGGGAGAAAACATGCTAACAAACTGATACAAAGCAAGCTATATATAGGATATATAGGAAATAATTAGCAAATGAAAGATACAAAAATTAAGAGGGATTGTAGAAGGTTTATAGTAAAAGATGAGATTTTGTTGTATTGTTTTTTCAGTTCTTTTGTGACTTCATTTGGAGTTTTCTTGACAAGAATACTGAGGTAGTTTGTCATTTCCTTCTGTTCATTTCATGAGTGAATAACTGAAGCAAAACAGAGTTAAGTGACTTATACAGGATCACATAGCTAAGAAGTACAAATGACCAGATTTGAACTTAGGAAGAAGCTTCCTGCCTGGGTCTAGCACTCTACCCATATACCACCTAGCCATTTAATGGCATTTTAGTTGGGACTTGAGGAAACCAGGGAGGTCAGTAGGTAGAGCCAAAAAGGGAGAGACATGGGGGCGTCTGAGACAATGCCTGGATGCCTACAGCACAGAGATATAGTGTCTTATTTATGGACTAGCCAAGAGGTCAGTATCACTGCATGGAAGAATATGTCTTGGGAAGTAAGGTATAAGGAGACTAGAAAGGTAGAGGGACACTAGGTTATGAAGAACTTTGAAAGGCAAACAGAGTATTTTGCCTGTGATACTGAAGGCAATAGGGAACCACTGAGGATAATGAGTGACAGAGTAACATCATCAGAACCATGTTTTAAGAAAACCACTTTGCTGGCTAAAGAGAGAATAGATTGAAGTGAGTGTTTATTGGAGATGGATTCAAGTGGGTAAAGGAATCAGTATCAAGGAAAATCTTCAGAAGTCAAGAGGCAGAAGATAATCTATGACCTAAAATCTTATTTGCTTCTGTAACTTGGTTAGTGAGACCTGGGGAGAGTAAATTGTTGATTACTTGTTTCTGTGGAAACTTCTTGGAGAGGACTTTTGTTCATTACTCTCCAGGCTTCTTCTTCAATACAGCCTGAATGGTACTTGTCTGAAGTAGTAATCACAAAAAATGCATCATATTCTTAGGAGTTTATCAGGGATGAAGTGCATTGGAGAACATGTAGATACACCTGAGAATAGATGTTAGTTGGCGGGAAGATGTTGTATATGAATGTGGAAAAGAGAAAAATCAGAACCCAATCAAAGGGCTGTGACAAATTGACCTTCCATAACTTTTGAGCAGAAGATAGAGATAGGAATTTTTTTCTCTTGCAAAACTTTACTCACCACTGATGAAAAAAGATGGGGGTGTATCTGAAAAATCAAATACAAAGCACTGAATGAGGAAGGGTGGAAAACCTGAAACTGAGAGACAGTATCACACATTTACTTGTAAGAACAACAGATGTCTGACTTAACCCTCTTCCTTGACGTTAAGATACATTTTGTGAAACCTGTCCCAATCTCCACCCTCTCCATCTCTAGCATTATCTAGTAAGAAAATGTAATGGAAAATAAGGTGACCTCTTTCAAATTAGGAGTGCAGTATGGAACTAAAGAAAGAAAACTGGCCTGGGTCTTAAATTCATCTGTTCTGCATATCTTGATTCAATCACTTCTCTGTGCCTCAGTTGCTTCATTTGTTAAATAAGGAGGTTGGACTAAACAAACTCTAAAATTCCCTCTAACACTAAAATGCAATTTTATATGATTTTATATAAAATTTTACATGATTTTCAAGACAGATTTTTTAAAAAAAAGGCTTTATCTTCCCAGTTGAGAATCTTTTTTTTCTACATAGGAGCCAAGACAGTATTTCTCAGAGTATAACTGAAATGGCGGGCAAGACAAGCAAAATGAAACAGATGTTGCCGAGTGTGGACACATCACCAGGATTAGCAACAGAGGAAAGAGCAATCACTGTAATCAGTGTGGAGAGAGTTGAGAGAGTAAGTAGGTCCTCTGCCAAATTGCCCTTGAGGATTTCTGAGTCAGTCTCTCCGGGAACATCCTTTTATTTAAAACATTACTCAAAGTGAAGTTCATTTCTTTTCTTTCCTATTTTTTCCCCTCCCCTCCCTCTTCCTTTTCTCTTTCTCAGTCTCTCCAAGTTGTCACATGTGCATTCAATTGCTCTCTTAACATCCATCGGAATGGGTAAAGCTGATGTGAGGGAGATGTGAGAGTCAACCATTAGTACCCTGAAGGTCTGATGAAAGCAACTTTAACACATAACCATTTGCTTTGGCAGCAGCTGAGGCCAAAAGCAAAAGTCTTCTTGCTGTGTCAAATTATAGATAAACATGAGTTTCAGAAACATTTGTGATATAACTGCAAATAAATGTTGGTCACTGGCAATGCTCTTGGTTTACAAATAGTTTCTGTCAACCAAACAGCAAGATGATAAACTTAAACACAACTGACTTCCCAAACATTTGAAAGCACTTTAATGGCAAAGCTCTGAGGCTTTGAGTACAAAACAGAATAATAATTAAGACTCAGAATATAAGCCAACCAACAACTGAGTTGCACTGAAATGTTTCCTGAGATCTGTCCAGCTTATAATTTTGCTGAGTTTTTCTAGAACTAGACCATAATCCTCAATGGACCCAGCCTTTCTCCCCAATCCTGGATTTTTCTCTCTTAACTCTTACCTCAGGTAATCTATTATTAGTCTCTCTTTATTACATATTAGTTAGGCTGGGGATAAAAAGGATTCAGGAGGGTAGATATTTGAAAGGTGAAGTCAGGAATCATGGTGTGGATTTGAAGCTGAAGTACTGTCATGTTTTCTTGGACAATGGATGGAAATTGCATAGAGCCCAAAAGAAGCAGTGTAATCTAGTGAATGGAGCCCTGGATCTGGAGGCAAAGACCTTGAGTTTATAATTTATGCAGACCTCAGGTTTTCTTACCTATAAATTGAGGAACTTAGATTAGTTGGCATGGAAGATTCCTTCCAACTCTAACTTTGCTATCCCATTGCTTTCTCATCTTATCAATTAAATCTCATATTTGAGGCCCAGGAAAAAGTATCCCCTCTAAAGCATATCATTTATGCCCCATACTTGATTGGTATTTTGTAGAGAGAATATTTGGGGGTGCAGCATAAGTTGTACTAGATAGTTGTTGAGATCCTGGTGGTTCTGAGTTAGCAAATCTGGATTTTAATTCTGGCTGTGCCACTTACTAACTGGATGAACTTGTTTTAGCAGCTTCTCTTTTCTAAGTTGTCTCTTCCACTATAAAATGAAAAAAAATTGACTTAGATGATCTTAGATGATCCTTTGATCTCACATTTCTACAACTTCCTGCTTTAATTACCCAGTTTTTTCACTATGCCTCCTTTTTAGGCTTGCTTCAGCATATTCATTCATGATATCCACCAGAACCCAGAACATCCTGGAGTTATCTGTAGCTGAACTACATAGCAAAACTAAATGGTGAATCATAAAGGACTACCCAATTCATTCAGAATTGATATTGTGTTCATTGTACTCTATAGTGTGTGTGTGGCTATATGCCCCTAAGTAGGAAAGTATATTTCCGAAGACACCTGCCTACTTAATACATACAGAAGAGAATTTAATTGTCTAGGAAAGCAAGAATATCTGATCACGTTACCTCCGATGTCATTCTCTTTACTAGGGAAAGGGAGATATGTGAATCAAGATAGATTTTTAAAGAAAAAAAAAGAAAAAACAATTAGCAAAAGCAATCCATATGTTAAAAAATATCTTAAGATATATGTAGAATCCGTATCTGTGTACTTCCCAATTCTGCAAAGGTGTTAGGAAAGGGCAGTGCCTTCTTATATTTCTTTTTTGGGGAGATGTTTATTCTTTGGAATTTTATGACATCCACTTTTGTTTTGTGGTCTCTGTTCTTTCCATTTCCATTACTGTCATTGTATACATAGTATTGCTTTCTTGGCTCTGTCTACTTTGCTTTGCATCAGTTCATTTAAGTCTTTCCATGCTTCTCTGTATTCATCAAATTCAATTTTTTACAGCATTGTAATATTCTATTACATTTATGTACCACAACTTGTTTCACCATTTTTCCAAACAATGGGCATCTACTTTGTTTTCAATCCTTTGAAGCCACAAAAAATTGCTGTTATAAAAATGGTGTAAATACAGGTTGTTCTTTATATTAATAACTTCCTTAGAGTACATAACAACTGTAGATAAAGCCAAACTGGATTTAAATCATGTGTTTGTTTTTTTTTAAATCTATCTCAAAAGACTTGTGAACTAGAAAAGATGTAGGATGGATAATAATGCAATTAGAAGTATTTATAAGTGATTGAATAACCAGAGAGGTGATTTATGTATCTATGTCAACTTCCATAAAATATTGTAGTAGAGTACCCACATGGCACAGTTCTGTTTAACATTTTTTATCAGTGATTTGAGTGAGAAGAAATGTGATGTGTTTGTCAAATCTGGGTTACAAATTGAGAGGGATAATTTGTGTGTTGGATTACATGTTTTGAATCCAAAAATACTGCAACAGGTCAAAACAATGAGCCCAAACTAATGATTATATATATATATATGCATATATATATATACACACATATATGTTATAGGTTTAAACCTAAAATCCTATCCATGGATTTTAAAAATCAATTGTACGAATACAGAGAAAGGAGAGGGGGGTAGAGGAATGGCTAGATATCATATGATTATGTAAAAAGACCTAAGATTTTAATGGACCCCTCCACATAAACAAATGATATAGAAGGCAAAAGAGCTGAGATCTCATTCTGAAATAAATAGATGCATGGTACCCATAGCAAAGAAGGTAACACAATATTGTGTTCAGTTCTGCATTCTATAACTAAAGTATATCCACAGGTAGGTAACCAAGGTAGTGAAGTGATTAGAATCCATTCTGTCCAATTATCAGTTAAAGAAACTGGGAATAAGAAAAGAAGAGCCTGGAAAAGAAAATATATGGGGCAGAAGAATTATTTGATAACTTCTTTCAGGCACTTAAGAAATGTCTTAACATTGAGAGTAGTCCAAAAGTTCTATGGGATGCTTTATGAGGGGAAGTACCCTCTTCTTAGGAGGTGTATAAGTAGAGTTTGAATGATGCTTGCTGGAAATGTTGGGGATAAGATGTTGATGAGATATGTGTTGGATTAAATGATCTCTGAGGTATGTTCCAACTCATAGTCTCTGAGATTTTAAGACAGGACCCAGATCCTGCATCTTCTCATTTCACTTTTTTGTTAGCTAAACTATAAATGCCTCAAGTATCCCAAGTGTTTCTTTGACTCTGAAAGCATTCCATCCTTACAAACACAGCCAATTCCAATGACTCCTAGGCTCAAAGGTTTGGCAGAGTTATCAGAGGAGACATTACACAAAGTAAACTAGACACTATAGAAGGAATGCTTGCAAAGGCATGAGCAAACACAAATCCCTCTGGATTACAACTTAATGGTTACAAGAGTTTCTTAAACCCTGGCTTAATAAACTTTTAAAAGATAACATGGTTACATGAGGGGATTTTCTAGAAATAATGAGTTTTTGTTCAGGGTGTTTCTTTTGAGGTAAGCAAAACAAACAAACAGAAAAAAAAGAAACCTCAAACCCAAATCTCCAGGTAATCCCAGGTCCTGCTTACAGTTTGTTTCAAAGAGATCAAAGAATTCTAATAGAGATTAGTATGTCAATGCTATCATTCATAGGCCTAACCAGCTCCAGAGCTTCTCTCTCTGAGTCTTCTGGAGTGAGCACCTGTAGGGTTGTCCAGGTAACCTAGATCCTTATGGTGGAGAGATGAAGGGAAGAAAAGGACAAAAAGGGATAGTTTCCTGATGCTTTTCTCAGTTACCTAACATTATGGAGGTGCTACAATGGTTTTGTGAGGTCCAGAATTCTCCTCTAACACTTAGAATGGCATGATGGATAGAGAGATTTGGACTTGAAGACATGAAAACTTGAGTTGAAATCTATCTCAGGCACACTACACAATTGACCCCTAACAAATTCCTTTACTTTTCTCTATTTATTCAACCCCAGCTGAAAAGAGTTTTTGGGAAATCAAAATAAAAAAATGTATACAAAAATCTTTGTAAATTTTTTTTAAAGCCAAACTAGTTTCATGTAGAAATTGTAGTAATAGAAGGGGGCCTCCATTTTGAAAAGGGATTCAACTAAACCAACCAACCTTCATTCCCTTCTGGGCTGCTTCTGACTTTCCAAACTTTATCATGAAATAGCAAGGTTACCCTTCATCTTTTCTCTCTCCACTCTCCCCAACTCTGAGCTTTTCAATTCGTTTTTATATACTGCATTAGAACATAAATTTATTGAGGGCAGGAGCTGTCTTTTAAAATTTTGTTTGGTTTGCTTGTATTTGCATTCCCAGTGCTTAATACAGAGCCTAGTAGATAGAGTTTGTTGTTGTTGCTGAGTGTTTTTCAGTTGTATCCAGCTCTTCATGACCTTATTTGGGGTTTTCTTGACAAAGATATTGAAATGGTTTGCCATTTCCTTTTCCAGCTCATTTTACAAAAAAGGAAACTGAGGCAAACAGGGTTAAATGCTTTGCCCCGGGGACACACAGCTAGTAAGTTTCTACGGCCAAATTTAAATTCAGGTCTTGACTCCACATCAAGCACTCTACCCACTGCATCATAAAAAATACTCAATAAGTGCTTGTTGACTTGCCTTAGTAGGAATAAGAGTAGTATGTAAATTTTCCTTCTAGTTTCTCTCCTGTAGAGCCAATTATCAAGTTCCTCAGTCAGATGCAAAGGAATGGTGTTTAGGAGGGTTGGAGGAACTTACCCAGACAAAGCCTGGATATACTCTGACCAAAACTGGATAAAAGGGCAGCCATCTACTAATTTTCCCTGTATTCTACTTGAGAGCTCTGCCATTGAAGAGGAAAACAGCTGGCACAAGACTTTGTAGAAATTGAATTAAGTTTATATTTGTGGTTGGACAACTGACTAAATTCATTCTAGCAAAATTTCAGTACCTACTATGTGCAAGACATTGTGCTAGAAGTTAAATCAACAAAGGTGAATAGTACTCTGTCCCAACTTTTCCTTAAAAATGGTAGGTATCTATTTCTTGCAATGTACAAAAAGATTTCCTCATCACACTGTTAAGTGTGATGTTAAGTGGCTTTTAAAGCCACTTTATAGATACAATAGTACAGGGGATAGAGAGCTAAACTTGGAGTTAGGAAGGCAAAATTCAAGTACACTTTCAGATACTGTGTGACCCTGGGAACTAGTCATTAAAAAAAAAACTCAGTCTGCCTCAGTTTCCTCATCTATAAAATGGGAATAATAATAGCACCTATCCCCTAGGATTGTATTGAGGTTCAAAAGAGATAATATCTGTAAAGCCTTATGTAAACTTAAAATGCTATGTAATTGCTATGTTTAAAGAAATTAATTGGCCAGTCCATAGATAAACATATATTGAGTGCCAAACTTATGTAAAAAGACTACAGAATGAGGAAATCTAGTTCCCATAACAAGGATTAAAGAAGACCTTTCAGGATCCATGAGGATCAGGTCTGATAGTCACGTCTGACTTTTTCTGATCTCATTTGGGATTTTCTTGACAGATACTAGAATGGTTTGCCATGCCCTTCTCCAGCTCATTTTTACAGATTAGGAAACTGAGGCAAACAGGGTTAAATGACTTGATCAGGGTCATACAGGTGGTAAGAGTCTGGGTGCAAATTTGAATTCTGGAAGATAAGTCCTCCTAAGTTCAGGCCTGGCACTCTGTGTACTATGGTACCACCTTGCTGTCTCTATCAGGTCTAATGGATTCAAAACAAAACAAAATAAAACAAAACAAAACAATAACAACAAATCATATTTCCTTTGGGTGTTAGATGGGCTTCTACAACTTGATTATACCCTGGATATATCACCTCCATTTGTGGCGGGGGGAAATCCGACCTTTTGGAAGATGGAGAAAATCCCAATAAGACTATCAAACTGGTATGTCAAACTTTCAGGTAATCATAATTTTTAAGTCTAAGAATAATTGATTAAGCCATCATTCAATTAATCTAGAAATAGTTATTAAGTATCTACTATATCCTACGCAACCCTGCCAAATTCTAGGGATGCAAAATGATTGATTTGGTTTCTACCCTCAAAGAGTTTATTAGTAGGAAAGTGAGGTGGGGGGAGACAAGCACCTGCTAACTATCAGATGCTGTGCTAAGTGCTTTGCAAATATTATCTTTTAACAATTCCATGGGAGACATGTTATTATTGTCTCCATTTTATAAGTGTGAAAATTGAGGCAAATAGTCATGAAGTAACTTGCCCAGGGTCACATGGCCAGTAAAGGACCTTGCCTGGGGAGAAAAGGTTTAGATGCTTGAAATCCATCAGTCAAAAAACATTTATTAAACACCCACTTGATACATACCAGGCATTGCGTTAAGTGATGGGGATTCAGAGAAAGACAAAAGGTAGTTCCTGCTCTCAAGGAGCTCACAGTTTAAAGATAGAAAATTCAAAGTAATACATGACACATGCATGATGAGGGATATAAACAATGTATCACTAGAATTCAGAGAAGGGAAAGACCACAGTAGAATAGGATGGTCAGAAAAGGCTTAACATGTCCTTTTTCTTTTTAAAGCAGAGATTGAATTGGCCAACAGGGGCCATCCTAGGAAGCACTGGCCCAGAGCTCCCTTGAAAACTTGTAGCAATACAGTGACTCAGTGCTTGGGTCCACTGGAGATGGCGACCTGATTGGCTGCATTTGACTACGTGGAGGCTCTGGAAGGATTTGTTGTTTTGATAGGACACAGAAATCATGAATGGTTCCTTGATCCCCTTCTGCCTATTCATTATACATTGGAAACCTTTGTTTCCCCTGCTTTAGAGAGACTAGACACAAGCCAAAACAAAAGCTTTCAGCAAATTTTACCTAGGACACCAGGTTAGGGATTTCATAAGGCAAGAATGAAAAAAAAGTAACCCCATTCTTATAAAATAATTCAATTGACTTGGAGCTACTGCTGGGCTCAAGGGTCTGAGGCATTTCACCTACTCCCTCAAACTAAACTCTAACTAAGGACCCCTCTGCTCTGTATCTAAGTACAGGGTCTGATTAGCCTATTAATCTAAAACTTTTTGTCTCTTCTCTAGCTGTCAACTATACCCATCCCCCCATTCTTTCATCTAAAGCCTTTGCTTCAAATTTCAGTGAAAAGAATTAAGGTTATCTGTTAAGAAAGCTCTCTTTTTTATTGACATCATCCTCCACCTTTTCCTCTAGTCTCCAATGAAGGCTAAAGATAGACCTACATGTCCTCTAACCTCAAAAAGCAGTCACTACTTTCTATCAACCTTGCTA
The DNA here is from genome assembly GCA_023553655.1 of Myrmecobius fasciatus. Lineage (NCBI taxonomy): Eukaryota > Metazoa > Chordata > Mammalia > Dasyuromorphia > Myrmecobiidae > Myrmecobius > Myrmecobius fasciatus. Next base: position 30,736 of record JAJPUD010012219.1, read on the forward strand.
AATACCATCCTATATCCCACATCCTTTTCTCAAACTTCTTGAAGATTTGCCCTTAATCAGTATCTCAGTTCCCTTTCTTCTCACCCTCTTCTTGATTCTCCAGAATTTGGCACCTAACCTCAGGTGGAAATGTTTTCTAAAATCATCACTGATTTCCAAATCTTATCATTCTTACTCTGCTTGACCTGTCTGATACTATTGACCACACTTTCTTTCTAGATAATCTCCATGGGTTTGCAGGAACTGCTTTCTTCTGGTTCTCATTCTACCTGGCCAAATTCTCCTTTTCAGGCTTCTTTGATAATTTGTTATCCATGTTACATCCATTAATTATGGAAGTATTCTAAAATTCTGTCTTGAGCCCTCTTTTCTTTTCTTCTGCCTTGTCTTACTTTTTCTTCAACCTGATAAATGTGTTAAGAGAGCAGTTAAATTTCACAAGATTTTTTAATTTATTCCTAGGGTCAAATTAATTAGATTTCTTTTCCAAGTTTCTCCACTAAAGCAAAAATCAATAAGCATGGGGCAGCTAGGTGGCGCAGTGGATAGAGAACCAGCCCTGAAGTCAGGAGGACCTGAGTTCAAATGTGGTCTCAGACACTTAACATTCCCTAGCTGTGTGACCCTTGGCAAGTCACTTAACCTCAATTGCCTCAGCAAAAAAAAAAAAAAAAAAAAAAAAAAAAAAAAAAAAAAAAAAA
>JAJPUD010012219.1:31536-46338 GCA_023553655.1 Myrmecobius fasciatus
AAAAAAAAAAAAAAAAAAAAAAAAAAAAAAAAAAAAAAAAAAATCAATAAGCATGACAATAGTTTACTACTATGGAATCCCTCAGCCTAGATAAAATTTCTTTATCTTGATAGTGTAAAATGGGTAATCTAATAACAAAATTCAGAATAATCTTGGGAAAAAGAGAAGATTATGAGGAGCAAAACAAAGAAAAACTTCTTAGAAAACATTGTTGCATAAGAAAAGTACAAATGGTAACAAGATGGGAAAAGATGGGAAAGAAAAACTTTGAACTATTTACCTAACTGGTCAGGGAAAGAGAAAAAGGGTGAGGGAGGAAGGAAGGAAGAAAGGAAGGAAGGAAGGAAGGAAGGAAGAAAAGAAGGAAGGAAGGAAGGAAAGAAAGAAGAAGAGAGGGAGAAAGAAAGAAAGAAACAAAGAAAGAAAGAAAGGAGAGTGGGAGAAAGGAGAGAGGGAGAAAGGAAGAGAAAGAAGAAAGGAGAGAGGGAAAAAGGGGGGAAAAGGAAGGAAGGAGAGAGGGAGAAAGGAAGGAAGGAAGAAGGGGGAGAAAGAGGGGAAGGAAGGAAGAAGGAAGGAAAAAAAGAGGGAGGGAGGGAAAGAAAAAGAGGAAGGAAGATGTGCATTAACAATTTAGGAAAATTAAAAAAACTTAAAATGGGAAATATAAAAAAGAATGGGAGGGAGAAAAGAATTTAAGGAAATAAGAGTAACACCAAAATAATGTAAACAAAACTAATGTCAGGAACAAAGGCTCTAAAAAGGGTAGAGACAATGCAAAAGCATACAAAAAAATAAAGAAAAAAACAGGCCTAAAATCATAATTTTAATTGTGAATAGCAATTTAGATTAGATAGTTTGGGAGCTCTGACCTTTAAGGCTTTTTCCTTCAGTCTCTGGACTGAATTTAATCATTCATCAATTCATTTCTTAATTATTTAGCATCCACCATATCCAATATGCTATTTTCTAGAGACAAGAAAAAAACTATTAAGATCTAGTTCCAAAGAACTTGCCATCTACTAGACAAGCCAAACCAACAGTCACCTGCATGTTTATCATAGGAATCTCAATCATCTTTCCACTAAATGAGAATGTTTCAAAATCTATATATAAATTTAATTAAAATATATTTAAACTCTTTCTAGTAGAAATTAATTTATCTTTTTTTTGTTTTTTTGTTTTTTTGTCTCTGCTTTTTCCCCCTTTGTATCTGGGCTAGTTTCACCAGATTAAAGAAAGAAAAAAGTCAGGGAACGTTTACAGCTGCGATATTTTCTACTTCTTTCTCATTACTCAAAGCTAACATATGGCCTTAGACTCAATCAGGAGCCTGACGCATTGAGGAGGAGGGGTATTTGATGTTTCCATTGTTAGGTATTGGGGTCGGGGTGGGGGACACAAATGCCTGTTTCATTATTCATGTTGCCCTCTCTAATGTGCTTCTCTAAGAAAAGGAAGACTCATTAGCTGTGTTGATAATGTGATTTCTGCTATTTCCTTGTTTTCCTTTTTTTATTCATAGGCACTTCTCATAACAGGGGAGGTTTCATTCTTAAGTCTGCCCCACATACAGCCCATGTGGCCTGTGGCCAGAGAGAACTACAGTGAAGCCAGAATTAGGCTGGGCTCTTTGAGTCAGTAAATCTTCCAGAGATGTAATAATGCTCTGGCAAGGGAGAGAAGATCTGCTTACAGTTATAAGTCCCATATGTCTAAGCCTGGTGGCACCCTGAGAAGTCATCCAGCTTGGATGGATAATTGGGAAAGGAGAGTGGGATAATGGGGAAGACGATTGGATTGGGACTAGTAAAGGGAATTTGGGAGTAAGACTTCTTTTTGTCTTTTTTCCTTGTTTTTACTCATTTGTTAAGTAGAGAACTAGTTTAATTCAGCATTTCTGCAAGGACACTTTGGATTTAGTTCCTGCTCAGATTGAGATTGAGCTGACTACATCTATTAGACCTATAAGACCATAAAACTTATAAGGTTTGGGGATGATGGGAAAACTCACAGATAGGAGGAATTCATATAAAAGAAGAGTCAGAATTTTGCTCTTCAAGGTAGAATAACATCTTTGGTGGGAGAACTGATTGGTCAAGTAATAATCATTTATTGAGGTTTTACCATACCTAGCATTCTGCTATGTATTAATTAGAATAAAACAAATTTTAAAAAATCTCATGTATTCAAATGTCAGAATTGGAATAGACCTTAGATATCACCTTCAACGTCTTTATCTTCAATTCACCTAAATAATTTTTCATTAAGTACTTTGTGCCAGCCACTGTGCTAGCGGAAGGGGATGCAAAGACAAAAATAAGGGAAATAACATGAACACAAAGAACTAAAATCAAAATGTGTACAAAGTTACACAAAATATCTTTGAAAGGGAAAGAGTACTTACAACTGGAGGAATTAGCAAAGGGCTCAAGATAGAAGAGGTACCTCCAATGAACTTTGTAGAAAGTGCAGGGTCCTAAATGGCAGATGTGAAGAGCAAGAGCAATCTAGGTACTTAGGGGCAAACTGTAAAAAGGCCCAGAGAAGGATATGGAGGGTCATGAATAAAGAACAGCAAAGTAGCTTAATATAACTATAACAGAAAGTATGTGAAAAAACTCAGGGCAGCTGGGAGGTAACACAGAACAACTGGAGCTTTTTGAACCCAAGATTGACATGATCAGACTTATGCTTTAGGATTATTGATCTAATAATACAAGACAATTCTGAAGGATTTGTGATGAAAAATGCTATTCATACTCAGAGATAGAACTGATGGTGTCTGAATGCATAATGAAGCATACTTTTTTTAAACTATTTTTCTTGAGGGTTTTCTTTCATAGCATGACTTTTGTGGAAATGTTTTGCATGACTACACATGTATAATCTATTTCAAATTGCTTGCATTCTCATTGAGGAGTCATGGAGAAAGAGGAAAGGAGGGAGACAATCCAGAACTCAAAGTTTTAAAAATGAATATTAAAATTGTTTTTACACGTAATGGGAAAAATTAAAAAACTTAATAAAATGGGGTTAATAAAAAAAGGAATAGTTATTTGACAGTCATGTGAATGAAGGTGGATTCGAGGAGAAAACTAAAGCATAAAAGCCAGTTTTTTTAAGTGATGAAACTGAGATCCAGAGAAGTAAATGATTTGCATAGTTATATAGAGTTAGTAACATGCTAAATGGCAGGTTAATGTTATTAATAATAGGTGGTAAGGAATTGGTTCCACTAGATGGCACAGTGGATAGAGTGCCAGCCCTGGGATCAGTAAAACAGGAATTTAAATATGGCTTCTTACAAGTACTAATTCTCCTGGACAAGTCACTTAACCCTGTTTGTCTCAGTTTCCTCATCTGTAAAATGAACAAGAGAAGGAATTAACAAACTACTCTAGTATCTTTGCTAAGAAAACCTAAAAACTGGGGGCATGAAGGGGAGACACGACTGAAAAAACTAAACAACAAACTAAGAAATTAGGAGTTATTGCTGTTTTAAGGCTAGAATATAGGTGAGGGCTTTATAGAGAAGGCAAGTTTTTTTTTAATTGAAAAAAGTGAGATAATAAGGACATAAGCCATCATATGAATGAGGTAAAGTCCTAAAGGACATAAGGTCTCATCCAATCCCTTTATCTTGTGGATATGTAGACAGGAAAGGTAAAGGCATTCCAGGTAATAGAATAGACTGAACAAAATTGAGATCCTTGGTGAGGAGTATCAGCCATTAAAACAGAACGAATCTAACTATCACAACAATGATCTTAATAAAAGTTTCTTAGAAATGAAAGAAGACTTAGAGAGTAGTGGAAAGAGCCCTAGCTCTAGAGTTATGGTAGCTGGGTTCAATCTTGCCTCTGATGCTATACCTGTGAGACTTTGGACACTTTGTTTCACTTTCCTCACCTGTACAATAAGGAGGTTGGACTACACAGGGTCATTGAGATACCTCCCTGCTCTAAATCCATGACCCACCCAACTCTGAAGCTGGAGTTCTATTCTTAAAATGATGACCTGCCTATCCTAATCCTCCATTCTTGTCACAAGTCATAAGAATACAGATTTAGAGCTAGAGGTATCCTCAGAGATGATCTCTGCCAATCCCATTTTACAGAGGAAGAAGTTGAAGTCTAATGAGGTTGAGTGATTTTCCCCCCCAAGTTACAAGTAAAAACTTTTCATTTTTAAAACTTTTAAATTCTAGATTCTCTCCCTCTTTCCCTCCCCCCAAATTCTCATTGATAATGCAAGCAATTTGATATAGGTTTACCTCAGAGGTAGAATCTGGACTCAAGACCTTAGACTCCAGAGCCTGGAACTGAGAGTCATGTTATGACCTCAAGCCACCCTAGAAACAAACTATTCCTCCTCCTGCTTCAGTAAAATGGTGAGAAATTAGGGGAGGGGAACAAACTCCAAGTGCACACCCTCTGTTGTTTAGAAACTCTCGTTTATGTCATATTTTTCCTTCCTTATTCCTAGAGACGTCTGAATATAAACAGAAACTCTTTTTGATAATTATCTCCTGCTGCTTATTCTCCAACAAGCCAGTGGCCCTGGGTAGGGACTGGGGAGAGGCAGAGATGGAGGCTGCATTGTTTTGCTATCTTTTCTTCAGTGAGAGCATCAGTTCCCTGACAGCAAACCAAAGCTGTATTTTACCCTTTGTTGCACCTAGTACCCAGTACCCATCACAAACCTAGACACTCATTGGACACATTCTGTGTAATTCCAATTTCAGATGGAGAACAAATCAGAACAGGAAAATACACTTTCTCCAGGTGCATAGAAAAGCATCAAAGCCCAAATATATATTTTTCTTAAATCATAACAACTGGCCCCGACCTTTGGAATCCCAGCTCTTTTTAAGTCTGTAGCAGGTGGGGGCAGGCATGGAAAAAGAAAGTCATTTATAATCTTTCCAAACTTTGAACTTTTCATAGAATCTTAGGATGTTAGAATCTTGAAAATCATCTGGTCTGTGTACTGCATCCTGTGTGCCTATTGACAGAATCAGAGTCTGGGCTGGAAGGAACCTCAAACATGTCTAGCCTCCCTGGAATCTGAATAGGAATCCCTTCTCCAAGATTCCTGACAAAGGTTCCCAAGCCTTTGAAGAATTGCAGCAAAGGAAAACTCATTCCATCCCCAAATTTGACTATGGTGGTATTTTTAGACAGCATTAATTGTTAGAAAGTTTTCCTTTTCAGATTTAAGCATAGTTTCTCTCTCCCTCCCTTCCTCTTCCAAGAAATTTTTATGTCACCCTGGGTATATAGAAGTACATAGAATAAGTATACAAACCAAGTATCTTTAAATAATAAATCATAAAGAAATGTATTTTAATACAATTTTTGGTACACATATTTTACTATTTATTAAAGATGAAAGCAAAATTGCATACTTATGAGATGGATATGCTTTTTATTTTTACATAAAGAATTAAATCTTGGCATAACATTTGATACTTTTTAGTGTTTCCAAATTTTTCACCATCCCCACATTCAGTAATCCGATCCCATAATGGGCCATGAACCACAGTTTAAGAAGCTTTGTCTTCTCTCCTTTGACACAGCCACCAATTGTCCAAGTGATCTTCCCAAAGTACAAGTCTGACCTTGTCCCCCCCATTCCTCCCACTCAACAAAATCCCCTAATTCTTTATTACTTCTTCATCAAATATAAAACTCTTTGGCATTCAAGCTCTTCAAACCTCCTCTCCTCTCACCCCCATCCCCACCCTTTCCAGTCTTCTCTCATCTTATTCTCCACCACATACCCACTGATCCAAAAACACTGGCCTTCTTGCTGTTCTTCCAACTCTGTCTTTGGACTCTGCACATTGTCTTTTTAAAAATGTATTTATTTTTAATATGAATCATGTTGGGAAAAAAATTAAAGCAAAAGAGAAAAACCAGGGGAAAGATTAGGGAAAAAACAATAGAAAAAAAGAAGTGACCATAGCATGTATGGATTTACATTCAGTTTCCATAGTTCTTTTTCAGGATGCAGATGGAATTTTCTATCCAAAGTCTATTGGGATTGCCTTGGATCACTGAATCACTGAGAAGAATCAAGTCTTTTATAATTGATCATCACACATTCTTGCTTTTATTGTGTACAATGTATTCCTGATTCTGCTTGTTTCACTTAGCATCAGTTCATGTAAATTTTTCCAGGCCTTTCTAAAAATCAGCTTCTTAATAATTTTTTTATAGAACAATAATATTCCATTATCTTCATATACCTAAAGCTTGTTCAGCCATTCCCCAACTGATGGACTATTTACTCATTTTCCAGTTCTTTACTACCATTAAGAGAGCTGCTACAAACATTTTCACACATGTGGTCCTTTTTCCTCCTTTATGATTTCCTTGAAACACACACCCAGTAATGGCACTGCTGGGGACTAGACATTTTCAATGATCATCCCTCATGCCTATAATGTTTTCACTCTTCATCCACCTCTTGGTTTTCCTGGCTTCTTTCAAGTTTTGATGAAAAGCCCACAGCACATAGAAGTCTTTCTTGATTCCCTTTCATTCTAGTGCCTCTCTTCTGTTGATTATTTACATGTTATTCTCTGTATATATATTGATTATGCATAGTTATTTGCATGTTGTATCCCATACTAGATTGTGATCACCTCGGGAGCAGAGCCAGTCACTCCCAGCACTTTGCACAGTGCCTGGCACAAAGTAGGTACTTAATGATTATTGGCTGATTGCTACACTCACAGATCAATATCAATCTTCTCCCAAGTCTTCTCATCTCTATATTAGAGATTCTTAATTCCTTGAAAAGATTCTTAGATGGCATAATTTCAAAACCTTTCGCCATAATGGCCCCCTTTATCTTGTCACTTTCTAACTTATTTATATTGTTCTTAAAATGTGGTACTTCCACCTTAACACAGTACTCTAGATGTGGCCTGTCCAGGACAGAGTACACTGGGGCCATGACCTCCCTCAGTCTGGTCATCATTTTCACTTAATGCAGTCTGATATTTCATTAGTTTTTTTTGTTTTTTTGTTTTTTTTGGTTTTATTTTGCTTTTGGCTGCCGTAACACATTCTTTATAGAGTTTTCTGTTCATGAAAGCTGGCCAGATTTTATCAGATGAATTGTTATCTAGCCACACCCCCACCACCTGGTATTTGTGAAGATGACAGTGAATCCAAGAACAAAACTTGACACTTATATCTATCAAATTCCATCATCTATTTAGCCTAATGTGTTATACTTTTGAGATCTTTGTATGTTCTGGCACTGTCCAACATGGTAGCTGTTCCTCCCATCATGACCTCTTCCTCAGATTTGATAACCTCACCATTTATGCCCATATTCAAGTTACTAAAAAAAAAAGAAAAAAAAAATTAAACAGCAAACTCCTTCCCCCACCCTCCAATCTAGTAGACTCGGTGTCTTATCAAATAAAATCAGAGCAAAATCCAGGGTACTATTTATCTCATAGACAAACTACATGGCATAGTGGATAGACAGCTAACCTCAGATTTGAAGACAATTATGTTCAGGTCCTACCTCTGGTTGCATGACCACGGACAAATCACTTAACCTCTCAGGGGCACCAGCAATGCTCTAGGATTATAGGTTGCATTAAAAGTATTCCTCTCCTTTTCTAGAGGAAGTTTCTCATTGGGACTCTTTATACTAATGAAATCACAGGGCTAGCTAAATGACACAGAGGTTAGAGAGCTTCCTGGATTCAGGAAGACTCATCTTCATGAGTTCAAATCTGGGCTCAAACATTTACTGTGTGACCCTCGGCAGGTTACTTCACCCCATTTGCCTCAGTTTCCTCATCTGTAAAATGATCTAGAGAAGGAAATGGCAAACTACATAAGTATCTCTGCCAAGAAATCCCCAAAGGGGATTTATAAGTTGGATATGACTGAAAATGACTGAACAACAGGGAACAAGAGGGAAGGAAAACAAACCCACCCTATCTCTTTGTCTCTGTGGCTCTCTCTGTCTTTCTTTGTCTTTCTGTCTGTCTGTCTGTCTCTCTGTCTTTGTGTGTGTGTGTGTGTGTGTGTGTGTGTGTGTGTATCTATTTCTGTCTCTGTGCATGTGTGTCTCTGGTTTCTCTCTCTGTCTCCATCTGTCTGTGTGTGTCTCTGTCTCTCTCTTTGTCTCTGTGCCTCTGTTTCTGTCTCTGTTTCTCTGTCTCTGTCCCTCTGTCTCTGTCTCTCTCTCTCTGTTTCTATCTCTCTCTCTCTCTCTGTGTCTCTCTCTGTTTCTGTCTCTCCCTCTCTCTCTCTCTCTCTCTCTCTCTCTCTCTCTCTCTCTCTCACACACACACACACACAAACATATGCATACACACACCATTCATCTCATGTCCCCAAAAGTTTTAATGCAATCTGAAGTTGTTATTAAAGCTACACTAAGATTTTTAAGATATTCTCTATATATTTATAACTCATCTATAGGTCACTTCTGTGCTTTGTCAACACCTCAATGTTCGATTTCATCTCTGCAAGAATTCTCTTTTCCAGTACCCAAAATTACTTTCCACCACATAGATGATTTCATAAATTACTGTGGCCAGAGTTTTATGGCCTTATACATTAACCAACAGGCAACACTCCTGATTCTCTCAGGAGTTTTTGACAGTGTCTCAGAAACCTCTTCAGTCTGGAAACTCACCCTACTTTCAGGCTTCCCACTAGAGTTATTCTCCCTGCTCCTGAAGCCTCTCATTTTGATTAGCTAATTCCTCCCAGGACTTTCATCTTAAGGGGGAGACCCAGCCCTAAGGTATTTATTCCTCTCCACTTCAGACTTCTCTGGATTTTCTCTACAATGCTTTTGAGCTGGGAACCTCCAGCCCTCTATTGCCCATTCAGCTTTCTTCTTTAGCAAGAGGAAGTGGGTACCCTCAAAAGGTGATGGGTTCCCTTTCACCAATCTGCAAGCAGGCAACAACTAAGATGGTGTTTGAAAAATCTGACTTCCCAAGTACCTCCTTCTCTGAAATTCTGTGATTCTAGGGCTTACACTCAAAGAAAAAGCACCAGAGTAAAAGTTTAATGGAAGTGTCATGTTTATATTTCTGCATTTCCAGGTTCTATAACTTCATCAACATAGGCATCCTCCCCTGCCATTTCAGATTACAATCTCTACAACATAAGTTAGTCTTTGAAGATTATTGTATTCAAATAATTCATACCTCCTCAGATGACCTGTTGATCAATTTACCTAACTTTGATTTTCAGATAGAAATCCATTACTAAGCAGAATAATGCCTTAATACCATAAATCCATGTCCATACCAAATAAAAATTAGAAAATAACATATTTATTTAGCACTTTACAAAACATTTTCACAATCTTCAACACATTTGATCATTTCAATAAGCCTGTGAGCTTAGTAAAGAAAACATTATTATCCCTACTTTACAAATAGAGAAACTAAGACATGGAATGGGTAAGGATATGTCTAGTCAAAGGTCATATGGTTCGTACTGTACTCAGATCTGCCACCAAGTCCAGGGTTTCAGCATGCCTGGAATGACAAATCATGAAGTAAACAAAAGTTTTTTTTTTTTAAATCAGTATTTCAATCTCTCCTTTTGAGGTACTTTCCCAATAGATATTCTACTTCTCCTTTGCTAGGGGCTTCCAATATCTTTTATCAAGAGCTATCATTCCCTTTATTAAAATGTACTTTTTAGAAAGGAACTGAGAGATAATATATAGAGGTGGTGAGGTATTTTTATAGCTAGATGATATGAATTTAAATTCTTGTTCTGTCATTTATTCTTCACCTGTAAAATAGAGATGAAACCTGCCTCATAGAATTTCTGTGAAGAACAGGGTTTGTAAACCTTGGAACACTATAGAAACATAAAATATATGCATACTAAAGGGCAAATTATTTGCAAAAATCAATATTTAGTTCTCCTAGGGGTATTTGTATATTATAAGTTGGAAGCCTCTATTTAAACCAGAAAGAGACAGAGAGACACAGAGACAGAAACAGAGAGTAAGAAAAAAAGAGACAGAGACAAAAAGAAAGGCAGAGAGACACCCACAGAAAGAGAAAGAGACAGAGACAGAGGCAGAGAGAGACAGAGACAGAGAGAGACAAAAACAGAGAGACACACAGACAGACAGACAGACATAGAAACAGAAAGAGTAAGAGACAGAAAGATAAATACAGACACAGACAGAAAGACAAACGGAGACAGAAAAACACACACACACAGACACAGACACAGACACAGACACATGGAAAGAGTCAGAAACAGAAACAGAGACAGACAGAGAAAAACATACACACACAAAAAACACTGAGAGACAGAGACACACACAGAGACAGAGACACACACAGAGACAGAGAGAGACAGAGACAGATACACACATACACAGACACAGAAAGAGAGACTGAGATACAGAGACACAAAAAGACAGAGAAAAACAGACAGAGAGACAAAGAGAGACAGAGACAGAGAAAGTTTTATTCTAAATGTGGAATTTCAAACATAAATAACTGGTCAAGGGAGGTATTATATTGGGTTGGGAGGCTTCCCTGGTGTCCCTGTACAATATAGAACATACCTAGAATATAAGTTTGGTGACTGACTGGCCACCTGCTTCACCAACTAGTAAGGACAGCCCTCCATATCTGTTAGTCATTTCCATGGTGCCATTGGCCATGTTTGGATGTGATGATTATAAAACCTTCTATCACCTCCTTTTCTCCTCCAGAGAAAATCTCTGGATATTTCATAAGGCTGTTGACATGTGGAGCATTCAATATTCTTTCTTTGAAGTTTACATCTGGGATATGGGCCCTGGAGACAACAAAGGAGAAACCTCCAGCATCGAGTAACTAGTGAAATCTTTTGGGAAAGTGGTACTGAGAGTTTCGTTTTTCAAATCTGCAATTTCAAGAAGCTACATGAGATTGCTTTTCATAGTGACTAAAAATAAAAAAATAAACATAAATATTTATATTCAGAAAAGTTTGCAAAAGGGCAAAATGCATGAGGGACCTTACCTGATCTTTTCATCTTATGGTGACATATGAATAGATGGGGTTCCCATGTGAGCAATTCTGAAAACATCTTGTCTTTGAGACAAGATGCTCAGTTAATATGAATGGCAAAGACTGGGAGCTCAGAAGAAAAGTCAGGACCTGCTGCTATAAGAAATGTAATCCAAAGCTCCAAAAAGCTGCAGGAAATTTTCATTCATCATCTTTTCTGAAGTTAGAAGTGACCTTTTCCAATCGGTGCTGGTTTATTTCTCTCCAGCAAAGACTGTTCCTCCTTCTGGGTGATGTGGCAGGCACATTAAAGGAATTCTGTCTGCCTAAAATTCAGACCAGCTTTTGGAATAGTAAACCCTGGAGAGATTTATTCTCAGCCTCAAGGAAGGTGACCCAAGGCAGAGATCATGTTGTCTTCTGTTTTAAAGACTATATTAATATCAATGGAGCAGCTAAATGCCACAGGAGATAGATTGAGTATAGGGCCTGGAATCATAAAGACCAGAGTTTAAATATAGTCTCAGATACAATCTTGGGCAAGTTACTCAATCCTGTCTGCCTCAGTTTCTCTATTTGTAAAATGAGCTGGAGAAGGAAAAAAATAAACTACTCCAATATTTATGCCAAGAAAACCCCCAAATGAGGTCACAAAAAGTCAGAGATATCTGAAAAAGACTGAACAGACACACAGTACCAATGGCCTGTAATCTTTCTGAAAAGGGATTCCCTTTTACCCTAGGCTTATTTCTAGCTTTTGCCCTACTAGAACAGAAAAAGATGCATGGCTTTGACTGAAACTGCTTTTTCCAAAATTATCAGACCTCTTTTAACAGCTCAATCTGGCCTTTTCTTAGGCTTTGTCTTTCTCCCTGCAGCTTTTGTCACTGCAGGTCATTCTCTGAATATTCTCTCCCACTCTGGGTTTTGTTATACCCATCCCTCCAGGTTTTCTTAAGTGTTGGATCACACTTTTTCAGTTTCCTTTACTGGATCATCACCCATTTCTTATCTATTAATCATGGGGGTCCCCCAAGGCTCTGTCCTGGGACCTCTTTTCTTTTTGTACAATTTCTTTATAATTTCATCTACTTCCATTGTTGCCTATCTGTGGATAACTCCTAAATCTACATATCTAACTCTAATCTATTTCCTGAGCTCCAGGAGATAGATTGCACATTACCAACCACCTGCTAGGAATCTCCATTTGGATGTCACATAGACATCTCAAACCCAAGGTTTGCAAAATGAAGTTCATTATCTTCCCCGCTAAGCCTGCTCCAAACTTGCCTATTCCTGTTGAGACCATCATGTAGATTTTGAACACCACTGGATTCAAAGTCAGAGGACCAAGGATTATAATGCCAGTTCTAGCACATATACCACTGTGTGATTTTGGGCAAGGCAACCCTTCTAGCCCTAATCTTATGCAATTATAAAAATAAAAGGATTTGACTAAATGATTGTTAGAGTCCCTTTGATCTCTGAAACCATAATCTCCCTGATTCATGATCTCAAAGTTATCATGGATTCCGAATAATCCAAGATTCTTCCTTCTTCCTCAGCCCCCCTTTATGCAATCAGTTGCTAAATCCTATTGATCCTACTTCCCTGATACTTCTTATAAATGTTTACTTTTATCCAAGCACACAACCACAACCTTAGTTAATTCCAGGAATGGGCTGGAACCACCTTTGTTCTTCCCTCTAAAGAACTGATTGTTAATTTTCAATGGGAGCATTTTACATCTTGGAAATCAGAAAACTCTACAAATCAGGGCTTGATTGATTGTTTTGTTGATTGTCTAGACTTACTATGAAAGAGACAGAAAAAGTTTTAATAATTTAGATTAAACTTAAAAGTTTGTTGTGCATACCTTTTCTTTTGGAGAGGCTGTTGTTAAACATTTACTTGGACACCTCTGGTTCATTCCCTCATCAACTCTCACCTAAACTAGTCTTTGCTTTTTAATCTCTCCTCTCTCTAATCCATTTGCCATATAATTGCTAAAATAATCTTCCTAAAACACAAGTGTGATTATGTCAGTCCCCTGTTCAAAAGTATTCATTGGATCCCTATTGCCTCAAGATTATATTACAAACTCCTCGGGTTGGTATTGAAAGTCCTACGCAGTTTGTTTCCAACTCACCTGACCAGATTCATTTCATATCACTCTTCTTATATACTCCATTATCCAACTTCAATTGCACTACTAGCTGTTCAGAAACTTGCCATTCCATCATCATCTTGCTTTCACACATATTTATAAATTATCGTCTATACCTTGAATTTTATACCCTATTAACTTCCACTTACTAGAATACTTATCTTAACTTCCCTCAAGGTTCAACTCATTTTCTTCGTCCTCCAAGAAACTTTTCCTGACGTTCTCTTTCTCCTACCATTCCTACCCACTTCCACCTTGGTTAGTGCTTTCCCTTTCCTAGAATTACCTAATTTACTTATCTGTGCACATAATCCATTCATTTAGTAGAATGCAAAGTATCTGAAGGCTGGGACTCAATTCATTTTCATCCTAAATCATTTACCTATCACCATACTTTGTGTGCCATGGGTATTTAACAAGAGTTTGTGGAGTTGAGATGAGTCCCTCTATTTACTGCAGTGGTAAGACAACTGAGTGAAAAATCAGGTCATTTTAAGTTCTTGTCCTGATTTTTCCCCTAAATAGATTTTATTGACTTGGGGAGGAGAGAGGGAAGGGATAGAGGGAAAAACATGTGGAACACAAAGTTTTACAAAAATGAATGTTGAAAACTATCTTTATATGCATTTGGCAGTTTTTTTTTGTACATGCATTTGGAAAAATAAAATACTATTAAGAAAAAAAAGTGGCAAACTAGAAAAAAAAAGTGATATAATAAGCTTCATGTTTCAGATTGTAACCCATTCATACATGCTCATCTTGTATGACTCACTCTGTCCACTGAAACTGGAAAGGGATATGGGGCAGGGCTCTTATCAACCACTACTCACTCACTGGTCACTCAAAGTGCGAAGTCCACTAGGGGATACTTTCTGTTGCCAAGAAGTGATGGAGACAGGGTGGGGGTAGGGGGGAGAAAGATATGGAAATGGCTGCACTGGGAATAGTTTATAACCCTTCTTGAAGGAGAAGAAAGGAAGACATCATTGGGTCCAGATTCTATACCTTGAGCTTTTAATTGGAGAGCTTTCATTATATCAGACCCTAATACAGACACAGGCTAGTTTTTGACCCTATCTTCCATGCTCCCTTCTCCACTTCTGACCCCTTAATTTCCTGCTATAGCTCTAAGAACAATAATCAAATCAAATCAAAAAAATGTTTCAATCAACTGCCCTATGATTGCGTTACTGTTTCTGTGTGGGATAAGTGCTAGACCCCTTCCCCAAATTAACTAACCAGAGACATCTTCAGGCACAAAGAGAAAGCATTTATTTAATCCCTGCAGAGAAAGGCCCAGTCACACCTGGGAGCCATCCTAGCTCCCACCATGTGCTCGTGGAACCTGACGAGCTTCCAGCTAATCAGGATTTAAAAAGCAAAAGACCCGAGCCTTTTCATTGAATAGACTAAAAGCACATAACCAACTTTGAACAATGATCACCAATGTTGTCTGCTCCCTGTGGGTCACTGTCACTTCCTGAGGGTCTGACCTTTGGAGACCATGTGACTCCCTGCAACCCAGGGTTCAAGACCTCATCTTCCAGCTCTTTGAATAGGGATCATGTGACTTAATCTCAAACTGAGAAAACTTCATCCAATCAGTCCCATTTCTTCC
>JAJPUD010012220.1:0-16185 GCA_023553655.1 Myrmecobius fasciatus
GTTGGCAGGTTCCTTACCATTTCTGTTCTGGGAGCCCCCAAAGTTACTTTTGCTTCTTTCATCACTATCAAGACCTATTACTGATATTTTATCCATGTGCTCTCTGGGTCAGCCTTCACCTTTATACCACAGGTGTCTTTTCTATAAACTCCACAGATGACTTGATATGGAAGACTTTCTCACTCTGGCCTGTTGTCAGCTCAGCCGCTCTAGAATTTAATTGGAGGCATTATTTTAAATTTGTTTCCCGGGAAATGTTAGGAAGGCTTAGCTGAGTATTTTCTCTATTCCACCATCTTGGTTCTGCCCTTGTAAGTCTCTGGGCTCCTTTTTCAGGAATAAAAGTTTCCTTCAAATTCTTTTGTCCAAGGTTTGATTTAAGTTAAGTCAGTAGTTAGAGGTGGTAAAAGTCAACAGGTGTAAGGGAAGAAAAGAACTAATTATGATCCACTCATTGGTCACCTCCTTTGTATTTATGTATTAATTGTTCTTATTATGTATTTTTATATGTATAAATATGTGCAAATTACTGTGTATACATGCATAATATATTTATTTTACATAGACAAAAATGTTGGGGCTTTTTGGGTGGACAAATACTTCATATCATTTCATTCATATTTGTATGTATGTATGCATTTGTGTATACATGTACACACAAAGATACTAAAGCAATGATAGTAGGTAGGATTTTGTTCAAAGTATATGTAAGTATGAATATATATTTACATATATACATATATATACTTTTTTCTGTGTGTGTGTATAAATACATGCAAATACTAGCAAAATAAAATTAAGAATTTGGGAGCAGTGAAGGCAATCTACCCTACTTTTTGGCTATATGAAAAGGGCATATTTGAGGGAAACTTTTGTCAAGTTTAGTCAATAGGGAATATCATAGTCAGATCTGTGCCTTGATAAGAACAACATGATAGCTCAGTGAAGGATAGATTGGAAGGAGAAGAAACAAGGAAGTGATAAGAACTGGAAGTTTATTTCAATGGGATCTCTTGAAGTCAGAAACATGTTTACTGCTCTCATGTAGTAGTCATTCTATTAAATTTGGAAAAGAATATGAAAAAAGGCCATTCAAGGTATATACACTTCCAATACATATGCTGAGATATGTGTGTATACATGCATACATGTATATGCTTTATATATGTGTGTATATATGTATATATACATGTAGGTATGTATATAGGCACATAAATACATGCGTATATTAATTATAGGTAGATAGATAGACAGATAGACAGATAGATAGATAGATGTGACTATCTTGACACACACACAATCTTTCCAAAGAAAATCACCCTCCTTTGAAGTAAATGTAAAAGAAACCAAAGTGCAATCGACTTATACTTTGGACCAGATTGAATGGAAAATTCTTATTGATTACAGAAGTCCTAATGGACCATATAACATTAAAGGGTGAACTTCTTTCTCCATGTTATTAGTAAAGGGATGTCTACTTCAACTAATTATACTTAAGGGAAAGGCCAGAGAATCTGTGATTAAGAAGGATGAGAGTATAACTTTAGATTCCCTGGGGACTGCAGAAAATATTTCTCTGAAGAATATTGGACATAAAGGATATTTCCACTCACGTAAGGTTCATCAAATATTCCAGTAAATCTAGTAGGCTCACATGGTACAGTTTCAGCTCTCTTTGCCCTCTGAAGCTTCAAATGAGAACAAAACCCATACAGTGAGGACAGATGGAATCTTTGTACCCGTGATTTGGGGGGGAAAAGCAATCAACACAAATTTTGGAAAGGAGAAGTGCCACAAATCTTCACTCAAGTATTATTTTATTTGATATTCCATTTCTGAATTGCCAATTTGTTTAGTTAATTGCATGGGTGTTTGAAGTATGGATTGTTCTCTGCATATGGAATTACCTATTAGCTAGTCATTATGTTGTGGTAGATTTGAAAAATTGCTATTTAAATTCTTCCTTTAGGATATAGAACCTATGTAACTGAGGATAGACATTTAATCTCTCTGATCTTCAATTTATGACCCATAATATATGTATAATATCCACAGGATCTCAGAGAGTTTGTTTGAGCTGTGAACATGATCTTTGTAAAATATTCTGCAAAATAATGTCAGGTAAATATTATCTACTATTGTTCTATCCTACAGAAACAGAAACTAACTCTAGCTCAGGTCAGATATACAGATTGGGAGAAATTTACAAAATTTCATCAAAAAGGGATAAGATCTGCTTTCCATTTCTCAGGGTTATGGATAAGTACTCAGTGAAATGTATTACTTTGGAGAAAGTGTTTTGAGATGTCTAACTTTCTACGAACAGGTTTTGTGTCAATAAAATAACTATTATAGTATTATTATAATCAATATTATCATTGTTACATAACAGGAAGCTGGTTAGAGAAATGGCTTTGTAGAAAAAAATTCAAATGCAGACTGTACCTTTCCTACATCACTTAACTTTGCAGTGCCTGAGACCATTAAGACTATTATTTGTGGATAACTGAAAGTCTAACTGAAAACTTAAGTCTTAGTCAATTCACGGTATCTAGCAATGCAACTTTTCCAATAAATGGCCCATCTGGCATTTATAATCTATCTGTTTGTATGCATGCATATACATATTTTGCACTGGGATATGTTGACCATCTTGCAAAAGGGAATTAATCTAGGGAATATAGTGGAGTGGATATGTGTGTACACAGGGCAAGTCAGTAGAAGTCCCAGTAAGTCAATTCAAGAAGACCCAGTTTATATAGCGAGGGATACATTTTCACTTGATGGATTGAATATGATTACAGGAAGATGGTCATATTATCAGCTTTTTAAAATGTCCTCTTTGCCTCTCTAACATGGTGAGTAAGAATCATGGCTTCTCTATATAATAAGGTGTTTCTATGCTCTCCTTCTAGAATTTGGTATCTCCTACTCATGTTATTACAAGATGAATTTCAGGACCCCAGAAGACAAGAGCAATTGTACCATCATCATGGAGTTCTTCCTTATGGAGTATTCCAGCATTCGAGAGCTGCAGCTCTTGCACGCTATTCTTTTCTTGCTAATATATATTGCAGCCCTAATGGGGAATCTCCTCACTGTCACTGCTATTGTCACTGACCCACACCTTCACTCTCCAATGTATTTTTTCCTAAGTAACTTATCCCTGTCAGATCTTGGCTGTATCTCAGTCACTCTTCCCAAATTCATTGTGAATTCTCTGACAGGCAATCAATCCATTTCTCTCCTGGGCTGTGCTGCTCAGGTTTTCTTCTATATATTCTTTGCTGCAACAGAACTTACTTTGCTTGTGGCAATGTCTTATGACCGCTTTGTAGCCATTTGCCACCCCTTACACTATGGGGTCACTATGACTCCACTCCGCTGTTTTTGGGTGGCAATTGGTTCATGGGTGTGTTCGTTCATCTATTCAGCTGTACACACAGGAAACATGTTCCGTTTGCCTTTCTCAGGATCCAATATGATCCATCAGTTTTTTTGTGATATCCCTCATGTTTTGAAGGTCTCATCTTCTGAAGTTCGTGATACTGAGTATATACTCCTTGCCACCAGTTCTACTTTAGTTTTATTCTGCTTTGGCTTTTCAGTTATATCTTATACTTATATTTTCTCCACTGTATTTAAAATGCCCTCTGTGGAAGGGCGCTACAAAGCCTTGTCTACCTGTTCACCTCAACTGATTATCTTCCTTTTATTTGTTCTGGCTGGCATGGTCACAGTCTTGGGTCCCTTATCAGACACTTCCCCAGTCCAGAATCTTTTGATTTCAATGACCTACACAATATTGCCTCCATTTATGAATCCTATTATTTATAGTCTGAGGAACATGAAAATCAAGGTTGCACTGGGCAGGATCATCAAAACTACCTTTTTTCCCAAGAAGCAATGACAATATTAGAGAACCAGAGGGAACAATTAATAGAGGCAATAGATTCTTCAAGTCTTACACAAAATGCAAAGTTGCTTTCTTACAGTTTTGATGTAGATAAAGGTGAGTCCTTCAGATAAACTTAATTGGGATTAGGAAGCACTCAACTATTATCCTTTGGTGACCTTATAAAAAGTGAGATAAAATTCTCTTTAAAAATCATTGTATTGGAACACAAAGTTTTGCAAAGGTGAATGCTGAGAACTACCTTTACAAGAACTTGCAAAAATAAAATATTATTGAAAAAAATCATTGTTGTCAGGAGACAGCCTTGAGGATTGTTAGTGAACTTTAGCATTTTAAAAGAGATCTAGTAATGGAAGATAAACTCCATTCTTGAGGGAGAATATGTTTTTAGATTCTGGGGACAAAAAAATGGGGTGTAAGTGAATTTCACAATTGTCCATTTCTTTTAATTAGCTAGTATTCTTCTCTAGGAGAACAATTTGCCAAAGGCAAAACATCATGTATAACAAGTACAGACTGTCATTAGAATTCTGTGAGTGAGGAAGAAATCAGCCTTTCCTGTTGGGAGATGAATTAAGGATAGGATCAGTCTCAGGAAACCCTGATGACTGAACTTCCCAGAAGATACCTTACATCTAGGGAGAACAATAGGAATATATCCTCAGAAATTAAGGATCAAAAGCATATGCTCTGGTTGAGATGTGGGTCACCAAGCCCAAATGTGTTACCAAACAGTCATGCTTGCATTAGTATATTTTGTGTGTCCATTTTTCCTAATGATGCTGTGAGCATTTGTTGAAGAGTGAACCTCAGATTTATGGAAGGGAGATGTCTTGTTGCTAGTGTTTGTGTGATGACATCTCACTAAGTGCCTTTGCTTTGAGCTACTTAAATGTCTATTGTTTGATTGTTCAAAGTAAGGACACCAAAATGTGTTCTTGATGTATAATTTGAACAAATTTGGTCACTTGGAACATCTTAATCTTTGAGCAGTCATCATTTAGGAGACTCATCTTCTGAGTTTGGGAAATAAAAACAAAAGTGCAATAATTATATGCAAGATTGTTAAAGGGAAGAGACTTTATCTCTTAATTATCTTTATAATCACATTGCTCTTGATTTGTATGAACTTTTTAAACAGTACTATTACTTTTATTTATTTTTAGTTTGACTTTCCTATCTTACCCAGGCTGGCAGTGATAATTAACAAATAAACTTTGTTTAACCTGCTTCATTTCTAACTTGGGCCAGTTTGCCTCTTCAGGGAAAGCTGGTCTCCCCACCCCTATCCCAGAAGTTCTTTCTAAAACTTGTTATGGTACCAAATTTAATTCAGATGCTCAATTGTCTTGAGACCTACTGTGGTTCAGAACTACAAAACTTAAGCTAGCTACCAGCCTCAGCCTTCTTATTATCCAGGCAAAAGTCCTTGTCCCAATATATACTTCTTACATGATGTTTTTCCTCAGATTACACATTTGCACTTCTCTAACACAGCTAAACTGACTTTTTGGATCTTAAAATTATCCTTATCTGTTTCTTATTCACTTATGAAATTTTACATTACATTAGAACAATTCAAATCTATCTAAACATTACTTCTTCCCTAGTATCCAGCAGAATGTTTGTTACATTGTTACAATGGAAAAATTTGTTTCAGGAAAGAATGGGATATTAATTTGTGAGATAGGTTTTTCTTTCTTTTTTAAACTTGGTTTTGTTCTCTTTTTCATTGAATATCCATCTTTCCCCAAAAATATTATGTTCAACTTTGCTGGGTAGTTGATTCTTGTAAAAGAAGCGCTTATGTCTCCTGGAATATCATATCCTAAGCTTTCAAGTTCTTTAATGTAGTATTTGAATTGTTTCTTTCTTACATCTTGCAGTATTTTCTCCTTGGCCTGATAATTATAGATTTTAGGTACAATATTACTTGAAAATTTCCTTTTGGGATCTCATTCAAGAGATTAATTGGTGATTCTTTCGATGACTATTTTACATTCTGGTTCTAGGATATCAGGGCACTTTTTCTTGATAATTTCTTGAAAGATAGTGTACTGGATCTTTCTTTGGTCATAACTTTTAGGTAACAAATAATTCTTAAATTCTCTTTTCTAAACTATATTTCATTTCAGTTATGTATTGTATATTTTCTAGTTTTTTTTTCATTTTCTTTGACTGATTATGGATATATGATAGAGTCATTTGTTTCCACTTGCCAAATTCTAATTTTTAAGCAATTATTTTCTTCACTTAGCTTTTGTACTTCCTTTTCCATTTGGCTAATTCTACTTTTTAAGGAGTTGATTATTTTCAGAAATTATTTTTCCCCATTTTTTTCTTCAGTCAATTTTTGTTTTTTTTCCAAACTGTTAATTCTTTTTCATAATTCTGCATAATTCTCATTTTCTCCAATTTTTCTTCTATTTTTCTTATTTGATTTTTAAAATCTTTTTAGGCTCTTCCAAGAGAATTTTTTGGGCTTGAAACCAATTCATATTCCCCTTTTAGGCTTCCCATGTCATCATTTTGACAATCTTGGCTTCTACTGAATTTATATTTTGATCCCTCATAACACCATATTAGCTTTTCATGGTTACGTCTTGTTTGTTTTTTTTTTGGGGGGGGGTTGGCTCATTTAAAAATGTTGAACTCTATACCTTGAGCACAGAAAACAGCATCCCAAATGCCTTATTCAGGGGACCAGGCATCTGATCACTGGTTTTTCACAGCAGGGCGTCAAGGTTTGTGACTTGCTGAAAGTGTAGGGGTGACCCAGCCTGTTTATACCTGTTGTGTAAGGTTCCTGGTCTGGTAAATTGCTTCTGCACTAGGGCTAGAGGCCTCATAGCTTATCTGCTCTGTCACTAGCCAGTTGAGATAGGACTGAGGGGCCATAACTACTGATGTATGCTGTGACTAAGAGCCTCCCCTAGCTCGTCCAGACATTGTCAGGACTAGGTTGTACACCCCCTTTACTCAAGGGAGACAGAGCTTTCCTGAAGTTCTTCCACATTATCTTAATCTGAAAAATTGTTTTACTTTTCTCACTTCTGCATCCATTTGAAGGCTTGATTTCATGTTTTTTCTGAGGGAAGAGCTGACAACTTCCTGGTTTCTCCCTGCCATCTTGGCTCCCATATTTTTTAGTTTGAGTCAATGAAATCTATTAGCAGACTCATCCAATGAAATCTGTTATATGACACAGTGACTAGCTCTATTTAGGTCCAACCTACTTGTTGACATGCTCAGAATAGCAAATATATTCTTGAGTCTAGTTCAATCACAAGTGATCTTTATGCCTTCCAACAAATTCATGATGTAGACTCATCTTCCTGAATTCAAATCTGGCTTTGAACACTGAGTAAATTGTGACCTTGGGCAAGTCACTTAACCCAATTTGTCTCAGTTTCCTCATCTGTAAAGCAAGAAGGAAATAGCAATCCATTTCAATATCTTTACCAAGAAAACCCCCTATGGAGTCATGAAGAGTTAGAGACAACTAAAAAACAACTCAACAGCAAAATTAGAAGTATAGTAGTAATAGTTGTTATGGATAGCTGGGATCCAATTCTGATCAGCAGAATAGATCATTATCATGTTAGATGAAGCAAATGACACAAGGAGATGAGAGGCAACTAAGTCAGTGAATAATTCTAGTTTATTCCATTGCCCATGCAGTATATGTGTGTTTTCAAAGCACAGCAAGTTTATTATTGGTAAAAGAGAAGCATATATTATTTTTGCAAGCAATATCTGTTTTAAGTAATTCTGTTTTATGACCTTCAGACATATATCTCCAGTTGCCAGGGTCAATGTGTCTGCTGACCCAGCTTAAAAGTAATATAACAGTAAAGACTGTTGCAATGCTTTACTTCCTTGACCCTCAAAGTGTACTGTAGTATACAACTGCAGGATTGTGAAAACCAATCCAGCTTTATGTGCAAATCTTTGTTAACCCTTCACAGGTGGTCTAGATTTCACAATATATGTGGTCCTCAACAACTCCTCATTATTGATTTAGAGCAGTAAAGTTCAGTGCTTTTTTGGCTGACAGACTAAAGGAACACTATCAATAACCCAGGCAAGAAGGTTAATACTAGCATAACCATAATAAAAGTTGGTCCAAGACAGAAGTTATATTACCTAAAAGGTTCAGTTGCTGTAGGACAGATAATATATTCTTAGAAATGTCCCCAGGGTCAATTCTTGGTCTTTGGCTATGTTCAATGCTATTGATTATTTCATTCAAATCCCCCATATCCAATGTGAAATTGGAAGAATGCTGAATGGCTTCAAGATATATTCTAATTTTATCCAAAGTAATGTTAGAAGTAATATTATCATATCTCCTGGGTGTCACACACACACACATATATATATACATATACATATATATACATATATATATATATATATATATATATATCAGTAGTCGCATCTGAGAGATAACTGTTGTTTCAGCACTTCTATTTCATCCCCCAGGTACAATACTGGTTTTTCTAATAAATCTATTTTGTTTTCTAAATCTTTATTTTCTCATGAAATGTAATGGAAATGTTTTTGGTTAATTCTTCAGCAAAAGCAGTGGATTGTACACCAGTTTGCAAAGCTATAGTTGAAAGAGCAATAGAATGCTGACCCATTGGCAAGGGGCAACTTCCTCCATTGATTTCAAATACACAAAATATTCATGTAAATGGCAATACTAGACAGCATTGATATAGTATTTTAAGTTTTACAAAGCACTTTATATATGTAATCTCAGCTGATCCTCACAGAAGCCCTTTAAAGTAGATCTTGTTATTATTCTCATTTATAACAAAGAAAATCGAGGCTGAAGCAAATTTAATGATTTGTACCAGGTCCCTCAGCAAGGTGGAAGGATTTGAACTTTGTTCTTGCAGTCAAAATTCAGTGATTTATTTACTATGTCCTACAGATCTCAGGTTGTTTAATTGACCTGTTTGCAAAGTTTAAATTAAATGAGAAAAAAAATAAAATGAAATCAATAAAATTACAGTAGGGCATCAGTACTATTAATATGTGTTTTTTATGTCAATGTGGGGATTAACTTGATCAGGATTAACAAGACAGCAGAGATCTTTATGGGAAATTATGTTCCTTTTTAAAATTGAGATTGACATTTGTGGTCTAGAAAAAATTAGTTAACTAGATAATTAACTGGCCTGGAGACTTGCCACATTATTTATCATTTTATTTATAAAGCATTAAGCATCTATTGTCTATCAGCCATTGTGCTGAGGGTTTTACAATTATTATCTCATTTAATCTTTATAAAAATCCCTATTTTACAGTTGAGGAAACTGAGGCAGACCAAGTCAGGGTCACTCACTCAGCTAGAAAATGCCCAAGACCAGATTTGCACTCAGCTCTTTAAATCTAGCACTCTATCCACTGCACCACTAAATAATTAGGAGGATTTGAATGGAGTTTCCTTATAGAAATTGCCTGTGTGAGGTTAGAAATCCTAGCATGCTGGTCAGCACCATGGACAGTGGAGTATGGAACGTGTCCCTTGAGGAACATCACTGACCTGGTCACAGCTATAATTACACAAGGTCTGGCCAGTCTGGACAACTACATCAAGGAGTTCTCTGCACCTAGAACCACCATCTAGAGAGTTACTGAAGAGGTAATTCCCAGGTGACATTGGGCAGCAAATGGAAGTCCTTCGAGATCTTTTCTAGGGCACCTTCATGGCCCAGAAGTACTGGTGGGGTTTACATAAAGTACTATAGTAGGAAGAAGATGAGGACCCAAGTAAAACTCCTAATGTCTCTCAAACACATCTGTTCTCCACTCACATGATCACCACCTTAATACAAGACCTCACCACCCATGCCTTGGACCACTGAAAAAACTTTCTGATGGGCTTGACTCTATTCCTCAAAATTCTGTACATTCTAATCCATTTTTTACTTAGTGACCCAATTCAATAAACCCTTCTATTCCCCTGTAAACAGCAGAATAAAACTTTCTTTGCTGTGTAAGATCCTTTACAGCCTAGATCCTTCTTCCCTTTCTAATTTTATTCGTTTCTACTTTACTCTCTTTCACACTCTGATTCAAACATATGGCTCTACTCATTGTTCTTCAAACACGACACTTCCTCTCCTGACACTAGGCCTTTGCAATGGCTGGATCCCATGGTTAGAAAGCACTGACTCCTCTCTGCCTCTTAGTACAAGTCTAAATCTTTGGACCAAAGAATTAGTTTTAAATTTTAAGAGGCATAGATAGAAAAGATCACATTTCAGGTTTTAAAAATATTCATTTTTTCAAGGCAAGAAAAATTATGGTTAAATAGATATATATCAAGAAAAAAAATCAGGAGATTTTTTTTAATTTTATTTTATTTGCATAACATATGTGTGGGTAATTCTTCAACAATAACCCTTACATAGCTTTCCGTTACAAATTTTTCCCCCCGACTCCCCACCCCTCCCCTAGATGGCAGGATATCCACTACATGTTAATTATGTTAAAATATTGGCAAATCGAATATATGTATACATATTTCCAAACATCATTGTTGTGCAAGAAAAATCTTATCTACACAAACGATATATCAGATAAAGGAAACACAATGTAAGCAAACATCAATCAAGGAGTATGAGAATGTTATGTTGTGGTCCACATTTCGCATCCCTCTCTCTGGGTGTATATGGCTTTCTTCAGTGAACAATTGGAGGTGGTTTGAAACATATTATTGTTGAAGAGAGCCATGTCCATCAGAATTAATCGTCAAATAGTACTGTTGTTGCCGTGTATAATGATCTCCTGGTTCTGCTCATTTCACTTAGCATCAATTCATGCAAGTCTCTCCAGGCCTCTCTGAAATCATCTTGCTGGTCATTTCTTACAGAACAATAATATTCCATAGTATTCATATACCATAATTTATTCAGCCATTCTCCAATTGAAGGGCATCTATTCAATTTCCAGTTTCTAGCCACTACAAAAAGGGCTGCCACAAACATTCTTGCACATGTGGGGCCTTTTCCTTCCTTTCTGATTTCTTTGGGATATAAGCCCAATAGAAATGCTGCTGGGTCAAAGGGTATGCACAGTTTGATAACTTTTTGAGCATAGTTCCAAATTGTTCTCCAGAATGGCTGTATCCATTCACCGCTCCACCAACAATGCATCAGTGTCCCAGCCCTCCCACAACCCCTCCAACATTCATCATTAACTTTTCCTGTCATTTTAGCCAATCTGACAGGTGTGAAGTGGTACCTCAGGGTTGTCTTGATTTGCATTTCTCTGATCAACAGACAATCAGGAGATTTTAATGGACCACAAGTTGAATATGAATATGAATTAGCTAGAGACATTCCAGGCCTAAAAACACACATCTGGAAGGTTCTCTCCCAGTTCTGCCCAGATAATTATGGGCCCTGCACTTGTGCACCAAATCAGAACCAGAACACTCTTCAATGGCACCTCTAAGCCATAAAATTTGTGTATCAGTGACATGAAATATCTGCTTCTCTAATTATTCCCTATAAATTTATCTTCTTGATCCTGGTTTTTTGCTGACATCATTTAATTTAATTGACTTGGATATGGGTCTAACCTGACACTTCACAACATCCATCTGAAACCCTAACATTTTGGGGTCCCCTTAAACCCCAACAATCTTTTTGAGGTTAAAAGGCTCCAGTTTTTTCAATAAGTTATAATGTGATAGGCCTGAGGCCTGAGGCCCTTCTTTAAGCTAGTTTACTCTATTTCTAAAAACTTTCCACGTTTACAAAGTCCTTCTTAAAATGAAAATTAACTTTGAACTACAGAGGTCTTCTTAAGAGGAT
Organism: Myrmecobius fasciatus; assembly: GCA_023553655.1. Classification (NCBI taxonomy): domain Eukaryota; kingdom Metazoa; phylum Chordata; class Mammalia; order Dasyuromorphia; family Myrmecobiidae; genus Myrmecobius; species Myrmecobius fasciatus. Next base: position 11,752 of record JAJPUD010012220.1, read on the forward strand.
ATTTTGCAATAGAACTAATATCCTTCTTCTTGCAAGATGTACTTTAGCCTAATCCAGTGCTGCATTAGTTTTTTTTTTCATTGCTATATCACACCACTGACTCATATTCAACTTGTGGTCCATTAAAATCTCCTGATTTTTTTTTCTTGACATATCTATCTAACCATAATTTTCTCTCATATCCTTGGGAAGATGATTTTATAAAACCTAAAATGTGATCTTTTATATATTTCCCTCTTAAATTTCAAAATAATTTGTTTGGTCCAAAAATTTAGATTGGTGGAAGAAATACATTATATTTCTAAGGCTCAAAACTTAGAACCTAAAAGTCCATTCTTACTGTTATTATCAGTGGGAATGGGCAGGAGGCCAGCTTCCCTGTCCCTTAGGCTCTAGCCAGATATGGGGACCTCAGTCAGAGAATGAATTGCTTGGAAAGCCTGCCTTGCCCCGGAGTACTGCACCTGGGTCTCTAGTGACAAATAGAACGTTTTCTTGATTGGAAATATGCTTGCAAATATACTTCCCATCTCCTGGGATTTGGCTAATTTCACAAGTTGTGAGAAGAGTGGAAGACCCATTGACCCCTCCTGAGAATGAGATTGGGGTTGCAGGGAGGAGGGAGCTCCCAGGATTGTATTCTTGTCAACAAACAGGCTCCTCTGGTGATTATAGATGGATTGCCAGAAATTGCATCAGATCAGGGTCTGTGCAAGGTAACAAGGTCAGAAAATGTGATCATCTGTGACAGGGCCTACCCCCTCAGGCTCCCAAACCAGGTGGCTTTCAAAACTTTCTCCCTATCCCTCATCTGCTCTACTTCAGTGCTTTGTCTATAATAAATACTAGTTATTGAGGGAATGAACAGTACTAATATTAATAATAAAAAGTTAACATTTACATATTTATTTACATATATTATAACCCACTTTATTCTTAAGAAGTTAATAGCATTATTACTACTGTTTTGAAGATGAAGAAAATGAGAATAAAAAGCATTGAAAATGAGGATGAAAAACATTAAATGCCTTGTCCAGGGCTTCCTAGCTAGTAGATATCTCAGCCAGTCCACAATTTCCTAATCCTTAATCCAGAGCTCTACCCACTACATCCCCAATTTGCCTAATTAAATAGGAACTTAAATTAACATAATATTTTAATATAAATCATTTTCTTCACAAAAACCATGGTCTCAGATCAGAACATATTAGCAGATAGATAGACTCATGGGATAAGTTAACTTAGTCAAGGAAGAATTGGGCTATTCTACAACTGCTATTTTTGAAAGTGTACCCTCAAATCATCTTCCTACCCACAATGTGTATGTATGCATGAATATATTGATATACAGCTAGTGGGAAATACATGTTAGAGCTGGTTCCAGAACAAGGAGCACTTAAAAGAAGGGTCACTCATCTCCATTAAATGATTCAAGTAAATTTTGATCCCAAAGTACAAGAATAATCCAGATATGATGCCTTCCTCATACAGTTTTCCATGTATATGAGTTGTAGAGATAATTTTACTCATGTAAATGAATTTTATTTATAAATAACTTTCCCATATATACATATATGTACACACATACATATACATATAATTATATATTTGCTTCCTGTCTCCCCCTTTAGATTAGGATTTCTTTGAGGGTGGGGACTGTGGTGGACCTCTTTTTTTTAGCCCTAGCACTTAACACCATTCCTTGCACATTATAGGGCTTAATAAATGTCTATTGCCTAAAAAAGGTCAATAAAATAATAATCTTTTACTTGGACTTCATATTTGTAGAACACTTCCCTCCCCCAGTACCAGAAGTGTAACTATTATTAGTCTCATTTTAGAGTTGGAAGCTGATTCTCTGACTCAAAATGACTTTTTCATTCATGACCAAATAAATAGACAACAGAAATGCAATTTGAACTCATGTTTTCAGGTTCCTAACCCTTATATTACATTGCCTCTCAAAATATGACCTGTGTCAAAGAAGAAAGAGTTACTATCTGATTAAGAGGGGCAATATTATGAAAGTCTGGTAGAAGATGATAATTTGAATTTGGCCTTAAAAATAGATGGCTTTTTAACTTCGCCTTGCAGAATAAGTGGTAAAAACTATAAAGGAAAGCCATTACAAGAATCAATAATAGTGAGAGCAAAGATTGGGGGAAGATCACGTAATTGGGTTTGCCTACTAAATGAGATTCAATGAGAGACAAATTTAACTTGGAGTAGAACTGAATGAGCATGATAGAGAAAACAGTTTGATCTTTCCAACAGGGAAACCAATATTTAATATTTATTAGGGAATCACTAGCCATATTTCAGTTAGGGCAGGATCACTATGATTATGCTTTAGGAAAAAAAATTAGAAAAAAAATTTACAAGGTCTATGTAAGACACATAGAAAAGAAGAAGCCACTGTGAGCAATGTGATTTAGAGAAGGCCAAAGTCACACTGAAAAAAGATGGTCAGAAATGGTCTTGAGATCTAAACAGCTATATTGTATATACATAGATAAGAGTGCATGTAAATTTATATATATATATGTATAATTGTGTATATATATATAAATAATATGTATATATTATATGTATATACATATATAATCATATAAACACATTTGTGTCTGGATAAGTTTTTTGTTTGTTTGCTTGTTTATTTTTGTGCTGAGGCAATTGAGGTTAAGTGACTTGCCCAGGGTCGCACAGCTAGAAAGTGTTGAGTGTCTGAGACCAGATTTGAACTCAGGTCCTTCTGACTTCAGGCCTGGTGCTCTATCCACTCCACCACCTAGCTTCCCGCATAGATAGATATTTTGATGTGGGATTTCACATCCATGTAAACATATACATGTGTATAGATAGAAATATAGAGAGATATCTGTAGCTAAAGTTTCTCCTTCCTAATCAGATACTCAAACTCAAACCTGCAATCTTCCCTTGCAAAGTCAAAACAATGTTCAATGGTCACATGTTTAGTATAGGAACTGAGTAAACAATATGGACTCCACCTTGTGACTTAATTCCGGAGTTAGCAGAGTTCCCTTTATACTCAATTATGTGTCTAATCAAATTTCTGTCTTGTCCTGAGAAAACTTTATTGCATTATTTGAACCGAGCCCTGTGTGGTTGGGAAGGTGGACCATTTCTCTCTGATGCTTAAAGACCTTTAACTATAGAACTGGATTATGTTGACAAGAAACCTTATCAGATCTGAAGACTAAGGAGTTTTCTCACAATTATGCATCTCAAGCAACCTCTGGGTCTTAACTGAAAACTGCTTCCTTACTGGTCAATCAGTTCCTTTGATGTAATATAGTTTCATGGGGAGAGTGGGACAACATATCCTTTTCTGATTCCTAGGAACTGCATCTGTTTGTTCTCTTACCCCACTAACTTGGAAGTTTCTAATCTTTCCTATAATTAGAGATCAGATTACTTAATTTTGTAATATGGTTATATCTTACTGCTTTCTTTTAATTAATTGGTCTAATTTTATTAATTGTTCTCAATATACAAAAAACTGTTTCACTCTGTATTCAGTATCTTTGGACTGACTGGGGAGTTGTGACCTGTTTATCAAGCCTATTTTGCAAATAAATCTTTAAGTTCACATTATTTTGGAGGGGATAATTCATTGTTTCAGGACTCTATGTCATCATCTGTTATCCCTTTTTCTTTTGCCTTCAATATTTCCCAACATCGGGGTCTTTCTGATGAGTCTGATCATTTCATTATATGGTTAAAGTATTTAAGCTTCAACTTTAATATTTTAGTTTCCATTGGATAGCCTGAATTAATTTCTTTAAGTATTAACTGATTTGATCTCCTTGCTGTACAAGGGACTGTCACAAGTCTTCTCCAGCAACAAACTTTGAAATGGATTTCAAAGTAGATTGAAATAAAACTGGAAAATCTCTTCAATAACAGGAGTCTAGTTTAGTCTTTTTATGTTATGTAACTGAGTGATTATCATCACTATATTGTATAAAAATATTTTAGGGCACTTCCTTCCAGGGGTGGAGCCATGGTGGTGGGGATCAGACAGGATTCTCTGTAACCTCCTCTAACCTCCCCTCAAACCAACAAAATATGAAGCCTCTAGACTGATTCTGAAGCAAAAAAAATCCACAATATCCAAAGAACAACACGATTCTACAAGAAGATACTCTGGAAGAACCTCAAAACAGGTCTGTTTTAATGGGGCAGGGGGTGGCCTACTGAACCCAGACTGCAGCACAGGGAGACTGGGGCAGGGAGCTGGAGCAGGGAGCTGGAACAGGAGTCAGAACAGGAGTGGGAGCGTTGTGCTTTTCACACACCTGGGAGTCTTCTGCGAGCCTCTTGGAACAATTTGTCCTGATTGTGGGCAGGTGGTTTGGAGGGTCTGCCTTTTGAGGGGGATAGATTGTGAACCACTGAACCCCTGATGAGCAT
>JAJPUD010012220.1:21185-50420 GCA_023553655.1 Myrmecobius fasciatus
AAAAAAATAAAAATATTTTAGGAGTATATGGGGCTGATGACAGAAATTACGATTTAGGTTATTTCATAACTCTAGGAATTACTTAATAAGGGATTGGACAAAGTATTTGATAATGAGAATAGGGGTTGAAGGTGAGAGATTAGGCAGAAATCTACGATGTGCTTTCAGCTGCCTAAAAAGGCATTGGAGTTCTGTTAGATGGGCATGGATAAGTGGGGAGTAATTATATAATGTATTTTGCTGAGGCAATTGGGGTTAAGTGACTTGCCCAGAGTCATACAGCTAGAAAGTGTTAAGTGTCTGAGACCAGATTGGAACTTAGGTCCTCCTGACTTCAGGGCTGGTGCTCTATCCACTGTGCCACCTAGCTGCCCCTATATAATGTATTTTGGAAGAAAAGTCTGGATTAACCGTGAATGAAACCAGTTGTAATTATCCCCTCCAAAACACACATGAATCAGAGACTATGTGTATTAAAAGAAGCACAATAATTCAAACTTTATAAAGCATCATGTTTTGGATATATAAAGAAAATGAAAATTAGAACAGTTCAAGCTTTCAGGTGTTGATAGTCTAATGAACAGACATGGTATGGAATGGTTTTATACAATTAAAATGTTTTGGAAAAATAATTTCTAAAGGTAGAGCACACCAATAATTAAGAGGATTCAAAAAGGCTTGCTGTAGTGAAAATACACCTAAGCTTGAAAGCAAGTTGGGGTACTTGCAAAGTATAGATGAGGAGAGAAGCTAGGGGGCATAGGAATTACCCTGGGAAGTAGAATAGAAATGGGAAGTATAAATTCATTTAAAGTTAATAATGGGGCAACTACATAGCAATGGATAGAGAACTGGTCCCGAAGTAACAAGGAGGAGTTCAAATCTGACCTCAGACACTTAATACTTACTATCTGTGTGACTGTAGGCAAGTCATTTTACCCCTTCTGCTTCACCAAGAAAAAAAAAAAAAAAGAACAAAGGAACCAAGGCTGTCCTAAGAAATCATGGCGTATGAAATAAGACAATAGCTACGAGCACAGTTTGAATGGAACAGATGGTGCTGGATAGAACATCCCATCACCTGATTCTGTACATTCTCACTGGCTTTTCTAATACCGTATTCAAGGTTTTCTGGTTTTCCTGGACTCCTAAAGATTCAACTCAAATTCCACCTTCTACAATAAGTCTTTGCCAAGAGTAAAGGCAGGGACTCACCTAAGCTCTCCCCCAAACTCCTTCAAATAATGACTCTAAATAAAATTCTAGAGGAGCAGAACTCCCAAAAGGATGGAATGAAACAGTTTTCCAGACCAAGACAATGTAAAAAGTCAGCAAGAAAGGTCTTTTGGACCTGAGAGTGAAGGGAAAACAGTCCACCAAAGACAAATTTTAAAACTAAATGTTAAAAATTATTTTTCTATTTAACAGAGGGGAAATAGAACACTAAGCAAAAAAGAAATGAATAAAAATGTCAAGAATTGCATTATCTGGTAGAAAAACTTACGCAAAATTAAGAGTCAGTCTCAAATTGATGATAGATCAAAAGATGGGTATTATGCATGATATCATTGAGAAAGAGAAAATAAAGGGAGAATGGTGCTGAGGACAGATTTCATCACTTCTGTTGTATCTCTCCACTTTTGAATAGCACTTTTTCTTATGTTTAGGTAGAAGGAAGAGCTGCCATTAAATGGTCATACAATAAGAGTTTAAAGATTTACTAGATATGGGATAATAAAATGTGACTAAAGGTGGGTAAGTTATTATTTTCTTGTTTGTGCATCTTAGCTCTTTCTCTTACTTTTGGTACAGTATTTGTATTTCTTTTTTTTCTCTTCTTATGATTGTATAAGGAATCCAGGACTTCATATACAGTTCCTGACAAACAGAAGGAAGCTATTTTTTTTTGTATTTATTGATTAATAGGCTGATGATACTTGGTCCTCTGTATTCCTGTCCTTCTCATGTTATGAACCCAACATTTCTTAGATAATGTCTTTCTTCTTTATTGACCCAATGCCTTATGAATAACAAACTTTAAAAAAATTTATTGAAACATTTCTGAATGGAATGGCAGTATGATTTATTGTTAGGTGGGAAAAGTATGCTTTTACTTCTTCCTCTACTTTTATAACTTTGTGATCAAATAGACAAAAAAAGGAAAAAATAAATCCTTCTAAAGTTGTAAGGGAAAGAGAAGAAATTAGAACTGTACAGTTCCTGGAGAGTAGGAAACAAAGGAATCAGGGAACTGGACAGTGTGAGTTCTGTTTGATTTTTCTCTTCAAGCCTCTCATTTTAACATTGAAGAGAATTGGCAAAAGAAATAATTTGTTAGAAGGCAGAAAGATCACTTGTGATTGAACTAGATTCAAGAATATATTTACTATTCTGAGCATGTCAACAAGTAGGTTGGACCTCAATAGAGCTAGTCATTGTGCTATATAACAGATTTCATTGGATGAGTCTGCTAACAGATTTCATTGACTCAAACTAAACAAATATGGGAGCCAAGATGGCAGGGAGAAACCAGGAAGTTGTCAACTCTTCCCTCAGAAACAACATGAAATCAAGCCTTGAAATGGATGCAAAAGTGAGAAAAGTGAAACAAATTTTCAGATTAAAATCATGTGGAGGGACTTCAGGAAAGGTCTGTCTCCCTTGGGTAAAGGGGGTGTACAACCTAGTGCTGACGATGTCTGGACCAGCTAGGGGAGGCTCTTAGTCACAGCACACATCAGTAGTTATGGCCCCTCAGTCTGCTTCAACTGGCTAGTCCTCCTGCTTGAGACATTTGGGACAATGTTATCTGTGCTCTAGGTATAGAGCTCAACATTTTTAAATGAGGAAAAAAACAAGTCCTGACCCTGAAAAGCTAATATGGTGTCACAGGGGCTCAAAATACAAATTCAGAAGAGGCCAAGACTGTCAAAATGATGACATGGGAAGCCTGAAAAGGAATATGAATTACTTTCAACCCCAAAAAATTCTCTTGGAAGAACTCAAAAAAAGATTTTAAAATTCAAATAAGAAAAGTAGAAGAAAAATTGGAGAAAAATGAGAATTATGCAGAAGAATTATGAAAAAGAGTTAAGAAAAGGAAACATAAAAATTGACAGAAGAAAAAAGTGGGGAAAAATAATTTCTGAAAAAAAATCAACTCCTTGAAAAGTAGAATTAGCCAAATGGAAAAGGAAGTACAAAAGTTAAGTGATGAAAATAATTCCTTTAAAATTAGAATTTGCCAAGTGGAAGCTAATGACTCTATAACACATCAGTAGTTATGGCCCCTCAGTCCTGGATCAACTAGCTAATGGAAGAGAAGTTATAAGGCTTCTAGCCCTAGTGCAGAAGGCCACTTGCCAGCCCAGGAACCATGCACAAATAGCATAACTAGGTTGGGCCACCCCAATACATTCAGCAAGTCACAAACCTTAAAGCCCTGCTGTGGAAAGCCAGTGACCAGATGTCTGGTCCCTTGCATAAGGCATTTGGGACAGTGTTATCTGTGCTCTAGGTGTAGAGCTCAATATTTTTAAATGAACAAAAAACAACAAGGAGACCTGACCATGAAAATCTAATATGGAGGATCAAAATACAAACTCAGAAGAGGCCAAGACTATCAAAATGATGACATGGGAAGCTCCAAAGAGGAATATGAATTGGTCTCAAGTCCAAAAAGTCCACTTGGAAGAGCTCAAAAAAAGAGATTTTAAAAATCAAATAAGAAAAGTAGAAGAGGGGCAGCTAGGAGGCACAGTGCATAGAGCACCAGCCCTGAAGTCAGGAGGACCTGAGTTCAAATCTGGTCTCAGATACTTCCTTAGCTGTGTGACCCTGGGCAAGTCACTTAACCTCAATTGCCTCAGCAAAAAGCAAAAAAAAAAAAAAAAAAAAAAGAAAAGAAAAGAAAGAAAAGTAGAAGAAAAATTGGGGAAAGAAATGAGACATGTAGAAGAATTATGGAAAAGAGTCAACAGCTTGGAAAAGGAAACAAAAATTGAAGAAAACAAGTGCTCTAAGTGGGGAAAAATAATCCTTTGAAGAAAACAACTCTTTAAAAATTAGAATTAGCCAAATGGAAAAGGAAGTACAAAAGTTAACTTCAGAAAATAATTCCTTAAAAATTAGAATTGGGCAAGTGGAAGCTAATGGCTCTATAAGACATCAAGAATCAAACAAAATAAAAAAAGAAAATGTACAATACATCAACTGACATGGGAAATAATTTTAGCAGCAAGAATTTAAGAATTATTTGGTCACTTGAAAGTGATGATCAAAAAAAAGAACCTGTACAGTATCTTTTAAGAAATTATCAAGGAAAACTGCCTTGATATCCTGGATCCAGAGGGTAAAATGATCATTGAAAGAATTCACCAATCATCTCTTGAAAGACATTCTCAAAGGAAAATTTCAAGTAATATTGTACCTAAATTCCATAATTATCAGGTCAAAGAAAAAATAGTGCAAACAGTTAGAAAGAAACAATTCAAATATTGTATTGCTACACTCAGGATTACACAGGGGTTAGAAGCTTCTACATGAAGGGATTTGAGGGTTTAGGATATGATATTTCAGAAGACAAAAGAGCTTAGTTTACAAGAATCAATTACCCAGCATAATTGAATAGACTAGTTCAGGGGAGAAGATGGACATTCAGTGAAACAGAGAACAACAAAACTAAATTATTCCCCTGCTCTTGCCTGAAATAATTTTTCTAACATAAGTTTGATCTTTGCACTTTGCTGGATACTAGGGAAGATATGATGTTTAGACATGTTTAGTCATATTTAGACATGCTTGTTGTTCTCCAAGAATTTAAAATTTCATAAGAGAATGAGACATAAATAAGTATAACATTAAGATCAAAAAGTCACTTTAGCTGTGTTAGAAAAGTGTAAATGAAGTGATCTTGGTAATCTGAGGGAAAAGATTATGCAAGAAGGGTATGTTGGGGCAAGGACTTTTTACTTGATAATGAGGTAGCTGGCAGCTAGTTTGCACTTTGGAGTTCTGAGCCACAGTAGATCTTAACCAACTGAGCATCTGAACTAAATTTGGTACCAGGACAATAGGATAGAAGTGGGGAGACCAGCCTTTCTTGAAGAAGCAAACTTGCCCAAGTTAGAAATGAAGTAGATCAAATCTTCCGGGTTAATCATCATTTCAGTCTGGGTAAACTAAAAATAAATTAGAGTAGTATTAGTAATTTTTGAAAAGATTAGGCAAAGCAAGCGGAATGTGAATATAGATAATTAAGATAAGGTCTCTGAGCATATAATTATAGCACTTCTCTTTGTTATTCCAAAGATTCAGAAGGTAAGTCTCCCAAATAATTACTGCCCAAGGATTAAGATGTTACAGATGACCAAATTTTTCAAATTATACATCAAGAACACAATTTGGTGGGCTTACTTTGAACAATCAAACAATAATCATAACTAGATCAAAGCAAAGGCAATAACTGAGATGTCATCATACAAACACTAGTAACAAAATATCTCCCTTCCATAATTCTGCTGTTCACTATTCAACAAATGTGCACAGCATCATTAGGGAAAATGGACATACACAAAATACACCAATAGAAGCATGACTATTTTGTAAACCATTTGGTCTTGGTGAACCACGTTTCAGCCAGAACATATCATTTTGACCTCTTCTTTCTTTGACCCTGCTGTTCCCTCTGGTATCTTCTGGGAAGTTCAGTCACCAGGGGTTCCCAGAGCCTGATTCTATTCTTAATTCAGCTCTCAACAAGAAAAGCTGAGTTCTTCCTCACTTACAAAATTCTAATGACAGTTATCCTCTGCCAGCATTCACTGAGTCTATTCTTTTTTTGCTTTTTGCTGAGGCAATTGGGGTTAAGTGACTTGCCCAGGGTCACACAGCTAGGAAGTGTCTGAGACCAGATTTGAACTCAGGTCTTCCTGACTTCAGGGCTGGTGCTCTAACCACTGTGCCACCTAGCTGCCCCCTCTAACCACTGCGCCACCTAGCTGCCCCTACTGAGTCTATTCTTGTCATACATGGTGTTTCACCTTTGGCAAGTTGTTTTCTTAGAGAAGAATACTAGCTAACTAAAAGGAATGAAAAATCAAGATATCCACTTTTACTCCCTTTTTTGTCCCCAGAATTTAAGACCATATTCCCCCTCAAGAATGTTTTTTTTTTCTTCCATTACTAGATCCCATTTAAAATGCTAGAGTTCACTGACATTCCTCTAGGTTGTCTCCTGACTACAATTATTTTTTCAATAATATTTTATTTTTTCAAATTCTTGCAAAGATAGTTTTCAGCATTCACTTTGCAAAACTTCGTCTTCCAATTCAATGATTTTTAAAGATAATTTTATCTCACTTTTTATAAAACCATCAAAAGATAATAGTTGAGTGCTTTCTAATCCCAATAAATTTATTTGAGGGACTCACCTTTACCTGGATCAAAGAGTAAGAAAGCAACTTTGCATTTGAAAGACTCCATTGTCTTTGCTCTGGTTTTCTAATGTTATCAACATCCTTTATTGAGAAGCACAAAACTGAAAAATAAATAAAGTAGCAGCAAATGCAATAATAAAAAATATTTTCAGTGGGGGATCATGGAAAGCTCCATAAAGGTGGTGACAATTAAATTGAATCTTGAAAGAAAAGTACATTTTAAGCAGCTAAGGGTGGTACCAGTCATTTCTGGCACATAGAAGAGTAGCTATAAAGACATTTAGCTGAGAAGTCCAAGGTTACTCTTGGAAGAAAATCCAGATGTTATGATTCAAGATTATGCAATGAAATTTTGTTGGTCATGGGAATACCCAATCTTCCTTTAACTTGTTTAATTATTTCAATTTTGTGTATCAGGTCTAAGGCTAGATTATTTATTAAATAGACATAAATTTATGGGGGTTCCCTAGGATGTACATCATTAATACTTTCGAAATGAATGATTCCTTTGTTGAAATAAAACAATTGTCTAAGTTGAATATTTTGATTATTTATTTGTTTATTTGTACACAAAACATTAAACAATTAATTTCACTTTTAGGCTAATTGTCTTGTAATCTTGGGCATGCATTCTCATTCATACATTCCCTTGCTTTTTAATTGTTTCAAAGACAGACATTTCCTTCTTGGAAAAAAATGAAGTTATATCTTACCCAGTGCAACCTTGATTTTTATGTTCCTCAGACTATAAATAATAGGATTCATAAATGGAGGCAATACTGCATATATCATTGAAATCAAAAGATTCAGGCCTGGTGAAGTGTCTCATAAAGGACCCAAGACTTTGACCATGCCAGCCAAAATGAATAACAGGAAGACAATCAGTTGAAGTGAACAAGTAGGCAAGGTTTTGTAGCGCTCTCCCACAGAGGGGATTTTAAATACAGTGGAAAAGATATAAGTATAGGATATAATTAAAAAGCCAAAATAGAACAAAACTAAAGTGGAACTGGTGGCAAAGAGTACATACTCAATATCATGAACCATAGATTATGAGACCTTCAAGATATGAGGGATATCACAAAAAAAGATGGATTATACTGGATCCTGAGAAAGGCAAGTAGAACATGTTCCCTATGGGTAGAGTTGAATAGATGAGCCCTCTGACCCATGAACCAATTGCTGCCCCAAAGCAGTGAAATGGTGTCATGGTGACCCCATAGTGCAAATGGCCACAAAGCAGTCATAGGACATTATCACTAGCCAAGAAATTTCTGTTGCAGCAAAGAATATATAGAAGAAAACCTGAGCAGCACAGCCCAAGAAAGAAATGGATTAATTGCCTGTGAGGGAACTCACAATGAATTTGGGGAGAGTGACTGAGATGCAGCCAAGATCCAACAGAGAAAGGTTGTTGACAAAAAAAGTATATTGAAGAATGAAGATGGGTCAGTGACAATGGCAGTGATAGTGAGGGCATTCCCCACCAGCAAGGCTGCAATATATATATATATATATGTAAAGAATAGCGTGCAAGACCTACAGCTCTCAAATGCTCGAAAACTCCATAAAGAAGAATTCTATGATGATGGTACAATTGCTCTCATCTTCTGGAGTCCCATAATTCATCTTGTAACAACATGGGTAAAAGATACAAAATTCTAGAAATACAGCATAGAAGTACTTTATTACATAGAAAAGCTATGAACTTCAATCTATTCGTACTCACCATGTTAGAGAGGCAATCAGACTATTTTAAAAAGACCATAATATGATCATTCTCCTGTAATCACATTCAATCTATAAAGTGAAAATATATACCTCATTGAACAAACTGGGACTTCTTGAATTGGGACTTACTCAAAAGGAACTCTATTCCTGACTTACCCTCTGAACACACACACACACACACACACACACGCACACGCACACGCACACACGCACTACTACAATCTGCAGATTGATTCTTTTTTTTCAAGATACTAGCATAACCTGAAACAAAACATGTACCTGTATGTATATATGTATATATACATATATACATATATATGCATATATATAAAAGCAGATCATAGATGATTAGATAGATAGATAGTTGGTAGACAATTCATTGATTATTTTGTATTGCCAGACTAACTGTGCTGATTAAAACCTTAGTTTTTAGTGAGATTTGAGGTACCTGGACACTATTTCCTTCATAGTTGCATTTCCATTCTCTATGGTATCAAAGCTATGGTGTTCTTTTCAGTCTCTTAGAAAGGAAAGACCTACCCCAAAATCTCTACTGAATGAGCAGAAGCTTCTTAATACACAATTAAAGTACTGGAAGAAGTGATTTAGAGAGAACTTTTAAATTAAATAACAGGGTTATAGGCTCAGAATTGCATGGGATTTTAGAGGTCATGAGCCCAACTCCCTTAATTAAAAGGCAGCTTAAAGAGGGACAGAATTAACTTGGGTTGGTACAGGTAACATATTCCAAAGACAGTTTGTAATCTCAGATCTTCAGAAACCAGTAGAATTTCGGTTGTTTCCTTACTCTAGACAACACTTAAAGAGTGACTGGCAATATATTTGACACTCAGAATAGGGTTGGAGGTGAGATATTAGACAGAAATCTGTGATATGCTATCAGGTGCATAAGTACTCATATGAATCCTACTCTACCAGTATGAGTAAGTAGGCAGTGATTTTATGTCTTGTGAAAAAAAAAAAGGCTGACTTCATTCTGAAGGAAACCAGTGATAATTATTCCTTCCAAAATACTCATGAATTAGAGACTAGGTGTATAAAAAGAGGCACAATAATTCAAATCTTCAAACTCCACAAAGCGTAATGATTTGGAGATGTAAAGAAAATAATTGGAACAGTTCAAGCTTTCACGTGTTGATAGTCTAATGGAAAGGCACAGCACGACATATGTATGGCATTATGCATATTAAATAAAATGTTATGGAAAAAATAATTTCAAGAGGAAGATCACACTAACAGAGAATAAAAAAGTCTTGCTACAAGCACAGCACCCCTGAGCTCCAAAGCAAGTTAGAGTATTTGCAAGTTATAGGTGAGGAGAGAACCTTGGGGGCATGGTAATGACTTTGGGAGATAGAAAAGAAATGAGAGGTATAATTTTATTATAACACAAGAGCTACCAGGCCAGTTTGAACGGAACAGATGGGGCTGGACACGAAGTCCCATCATCTGATTCTGTGCACTCTCACTGACTTTTCTTATACCTGTATTAGCTTCTCAGTTTCACCTCATTGTTTCCCTGCCCTCCTTCAAAATTCAACTCAGATTCCACCTGCTACAATAAACCTTTGCCAGTTCTCTCCCTCTACGTCTTGGTCAACTATTAGTGCTTATCCTCTGAGAAAATCTGTTATTTGCATTGTATGTATCTTATAAAAATCAGTTCTATTTTCCTAATGTCTTCATAGAATGTTAGCTCAGTAAACTCCCTGTTTTGCATTTCTAAATCCAGAATTTCTTATAATATATGGCAGACAGTAAGAACATAATAAATATAACTAAATCAATTTAAGTTATTTTGTCATATTGATTAGAGGAATTGCCATGAAATCAAAGCAAATGCAAAGGAAGGAAGAAGCTAGTTTATGGTGGCCTGTTAATGCTGGAATAATGACTTCTTATTTTATTCAAAAGACAAGATGAAAGCATTAAAGATTTTTTTCCACAGGGGAATGAAAAGATTGTTTCTGTGTTTTAGATATAAAAAATGGCCATGTGGTAGATGAATTGGGGAATACAGATACTGGAGATAGGCAAAAATTAGAAGGATGGTGATAGGAAGGTAAGAGTGATGGATGTTACTTAAAGTGAATAGAACAAAAGGCTTGGAGTCAGAAGGACCTAAGTTCAGACATTTACTAGCTGTGTGACCTTGAGTAAATCATTGAACCTGTATTTTCATCAATTGTAAAATGGGGATAATAATAGCATTACCCCACCCCAGGTTGTTGTGAAGATAAAATCAAATAGTTTTTGTACTTAGCACAGTACCTGGCACATAGGAGGTGCTATAAATAATCCTAACTAAAATAACAATGATGATTATGATGATGATGATAATGATGATGATGATGATGATGATGTTCAATGTGAAATAGATTTTGGAACTGTCAAAAGTAATAAGATGTTACATGTCTCTTGAAAATAATATTAGCAAGAATTTTCCATTTTTAGTTAGTAGGGATTGAGGCCAATGGAAGAGTCAAGTTTCTAAATTAGAGTCACTTCAAAGATGATGCTGACTTTCACAGAAATGGGAGCTTTAGCAGGAGAGGTGGTTAGGGAGGAGAATATAATCTGGTGAAGTGGACAACATTGCCAATGAAGTGTGTACAGAAGAAATAAGTCCTAATGATCCTGAGAATAACTTCAACCCCTTCTTCTGGAGAATACTTTTTAATTCCAAGTGTCCCCACCTATGAATCAATTTACATTGTAGTGTATTTTTCTTGGCACAGATACAATTGTTATTTCATAATATCAAACAAAATAATGTCAAAGATTACATTTTATGAGAGAAGCTCATGCAAAATTGAGAGTCAGTCTCAAATTGAAGATAGGGAAAACTATGGGCTTGGATGAAACCATTAAGGAAGAAAAGATAAAGGGAACATGGTGCCTAGGACAAATTTGGGGACATCTATTATACCTTCATCTTTTTGGATACCACTTTTCCTTATATTGAGGAAGAAGGAAGGGATGCCAGTAAATGGAATATATAAGAAGAACTTTAATAGTTAGGAGACTTGGGATAATAAATTGTGACTACAACTAGGTAAGATTATTTTTTTCCTTTTTGTGTATCTTAGTTATTTCTCCTCTTTTTGGTACAGTACTTCTACTTCTTTTGTTGTTGTTGATTGCATAAGGAATTCAGTGCTTTGTATAGTTCCTGACACAAAGTAGGTACCTAATTAGTATTTATTGATTAACAAATTGATTGAATTTGGTCCTCTCTGTTCCTGTTTTGCAATATGAATCTCAAACATCTAGTAATATTTTTTCACCTTATATCTATAGATACCTGGTTCCAGTGCCTCATGAATAACCCCTTTTGTGTGTATATATATATATGTGTGTGTGTGTGTGTGTATTTTGTTGCTGTTGTTGTTGTTTATTTTTTTAGAAATTTGTTGAAAGGATTTTTGAATGGACTGACACTATGCCTAATTGTTAGATGGGAATAAAGTTCACTTCTCCTTCCTTCTCTAGGATATTATCTGTGTAATAAAATTACAAAAAGGAAAAAAATCAAAGTGTACAAAGGTTTTAAAGGAGGGGCTCAGTGTATACAAGTATATAATAAAATATGTCCTTAACCCATGGCACAAAGTCCCCCCAAATAATGTATTCACACAGACCAAATAAATTTATTTAAGGAATTCAAAGGTCAATATCTTTACTTGAATCACATTCACACACCAGAGTTTTGCTATGGAGCAATATCTAAAACAACACTTTAAATTGGTTTATGTCCACAAGTCTCACTTTAACATTCAAGAAAAACTAAAAATATAGGGTACAGAGGCCATTACCTCCACCATCACAGAAAATACATATGATACAAAAGATCCAGGTGAGCCAAAGAAATATAGAAGCAAATATTGTCCAAATAGCAAATCATAGGCCAGACTTATCAGTTCTCATGTCCTCCTCCCTCTTGCTCTTAAAGACAAAGACAATGAAAAACATGTGTCCATGTTTATCTCAAACCTACACCAGTAGAACAATTCATGTTACTGCTTAGAATGGGAAAGTACCGATTTCTTGATCACTCCTTTCAATAGCACAGGTTAAGTTCTTCAGTGCTGAGTGTTAGTGATTAGTGCCCAGAAGATTTCCTATTTTCTTTCTGTTTTAGCCCTTCAGAGTACACTCTGAGGCACTGAAGCATAGAGAGGACAAAGGTAAGTGGTAAGCGTTAACTGAGAGAATCTGCCTCAGTAGCTATTAAATAGAAAACTCATCCATGTTTTATATACATTGGTGTTTTATTTTTTATTTGTCACTGTTAATGTCACTTTATGGTAGTTGTTTCATTACTTGGGCATACAATATCTGATTCATACATTCTCTTACCATTTGTTTTGTTTATGTCTTGTTTTAAAGACAGATATTTCCTTCTTGGGAAAAAAGGTAGTTTTGATGATCCTGCTCAATGCAATCTTGATTTTCATGTTCCTCAGACTATAAATAATAGGATTCATAAATGGAGGCAATATTGTGTAAGTCATTGAAAGCAAAAGATTCTGAACTGGGGAAGTGTCTGTTATAGGTCCAAAAACAATGACCATGCCAGTAAGAAGGAATAAGAGCAGGATAATCAGTTGAGGTGAACAGGTAGACAAGGCTTTGTAGCGCCCTTCCACAGAGGGTATTTTAAATACAGTGGAGAAGATATAGGTGTAGGATATAATTAAAAAGCCAAAGCAGAATAAAACTAAAATGGAACTGGTGGCAAGGAGTATATACTCAGTATCACGAACCTCAGGAGATGAGACTTTCAAGACATGAGGGACATCACAAAAAAACTGATGGATCATATTGGATCCTGAGAAAGGCAAATGGAACATGTTCCCTGTGTGTACAGCTGAATAAATGAGCCCACTGACCCATGAACCAGTTGCTGCCCAAAGACAACGGAATGGTGTCATGATGGCCCCATAGTGCAAGGGGAGACAAATGGCCACAAAGCGGTCATAGGACATTGCCACAAGCAAAGCAATTTCTGTTGCAGCAAAAAAGATAGTAAAGAAAATCTGAGCAGCACAGCCCAGGACAGAAATGGATTGATTGCCTGTCAGGGAATTCACAATGAATTTGGGAAGAGTGACTGAGATGCAGCCAATATCCAACAGGGACAGATTGCTCAGAAAAAAATACATTGGAGAGTGAAGGTGTGGGTCAGTGACAATGGCAGTGATAGTGAGGAGATTCCCCATCAGGGCTGCAATATATATCAGCAAGAAAAGAATAGCATGCAAGAGCTGCAGTTCTCGAATGCTGGAAAACTCCATAAAGAAGAATTCCATGATGATGGTACAATTGCTCTTGCTTTCTGGGGTCCTGTATTTCATCTCATAACAATATGGGTAGAGGATGCCAAATTCTGGAAAGAGAGCATAGGAGCACTTTATTACATAGAAAAGCCATGAATTTCAATCTATTCATACTCATCTTGTTAGAGAGGGAATGAGAGCATTTTAAAAAGTTTGTAATGTGATCATTCTCCTGCAATTCCCATTCAAAAAGTTAATTCCCATAAAGTGAAAATATACACTCACTATGCAAATTAGGCCTTCTTGAATTGACTTACTCAATAGACCTCTGCTCTTTACCTGCCATATGTACACACACACACGCACACACACACACACACACACACACACACACACACAGAGACACATACATCCTACAATCCCAAGACTGATTCTTTTTTTTTTTTGCAAGATACTAACATAACCTGATACAAAACATGTATCTGTATACATAGATACAGGTAGATCATAGATAACTAGATAGATAGATAAATAGATAGATGATAGACAATTTATTGATTATTTTGTGTTGCCAGACATACTGTACTGAGTACAACTTTAGTTTTCAGTGACATTTCAGGCACCTTGACACTATTCCATGCACATATACATTTCCATTCTTTAGAGGGTCAAAGCTCTGTTGTCTGTTTCAGCATCTTTGAAAGGTGGGACCTACCTAGTATGTCTATTGAATGTACAGAAGCTCCTTAAAAACTCCATAACTGAAGAATTGCTGAAATCCTGGAAGAAGTGATTTGGAGGGAACTTTCAAATTGAATCACAGGATTTAAAGACTCAGAGTTGCATGGGATTTTAGAGATCATGGGTCCAAATCCTTTAATTAAAAGGCAGCTTAAAGAGGTACTGAGATATCTTAGGTTGGTACAGATAATGTGCTACAAAATCACTTTTTAATGTCAGATCTTCAGAAAGCAAATGTAGTAAGCTTTCCTTTTGAACTCCTCAAAAGTATAGCCCTAATTAGTTGATTTAAATCCTTTAATTCTTCTCTTGAGAATTATTAGGACAAAGCATGCAAAAAACCTTTGCAAACTTTAAGGAGTTATATTCTTGTGAATTATTGTACTTATTTATTATTGTGATAGAAAAATTCATCATTTTAAATATGGTTTTGAAAATATATATTATATTACATATAATATAAATCCACCATCCTCTGTGATCTACTAATAATTTCTAAAGATTTGCTGTAAAGACTTTTGTTTCCAATAGATTTATAGTATTGCTATCACAAATCTACATTCATCATCCTGACAATTTAATTAATCAATTTTATCATATTAACTCTTCTAAGTAACACTAATTACCACATCATTGCTGTAATACACTTTTTCCTATCTTACCTTAACAGCTTGGATTATTTCATTTATTCCCCCCTATTTTTGGAGCATGTGATTTTTGCTGACAGGAGATATATGTTCTAATCAGAGTCAGAAGTCCAAGACATTAAAAAAAGAGAGAACCTATGATTGTCCCTTATCACTTATGATGGAAATCATTGTCTTGTTGTTTAGATAGATAGATAAATTGATATAAACTTTATATGCTATATGTATTCCTTAATAATAATATTTAATGCCATTTTTGATTTTGTCAAATTTGGAAAATATTAGGAAAGAAAATCTCTCCTTCAACTTCAGGGATATCAACTAATAATAGTCTTAATTGCCTCAAGCTCTGCAAAGTAAAGTGATTTTGGGAGAGGCACAACAGTTTCCCTTACAGTCTGGGATTGAATTCAACCATTCAGACAGGGTTATTTCTCTAGCTAATTTTATGCTTACTGTCAAATATCAATGGTAGTGATAATAATTATTATAATGATAATATAACAGCAGTTATTTTATTTCACAAAATATGTTCATAAAAAATTAGACTTTTCAAAACACTTTATCCAAAGGAACTCATTCACAGTATACTTACCCATAAGGTAAGAACAGATCTTATCCCACTTCAATAAAAATTTGTAAGTTTAACCCAACCTGTCCATCTGAAGTTATCTGCGCTATAGGTGCTGTCTGTTTATGTGAGATACAACAAAAATAATAATCAATAATCACTTGATAGCCTTTTGCAAAATATTTCTACAAATATCATATTCTTAGATCAAATTCTGTGAGATGTTTCAAGAATTATACTAATGTGATCAATTCTGATGGATATGGCTCTCTGCAACAAAGAATTGTCTCAAACCAGTTCCAATTGTTCACTGAAGAAAACCATATACACCCAGAGAGAGGGAAATGAAATATGGACCACAACGTATCATTTTCATAATTTCTATTGACATTTGCTTGCATTGTGTTGCCTTTCTCTGATTCTTTTTTTTTTCTTGTAGATAGGATTTTTCTTGCATAACTTCTCAAGCATTTCAACATTATTAACATGTAGTGGACGTGGACTTCCTGCCATCTAGGAGAGGGGAGGGGACTGGGGGTAAAATTTGTAATGGAAAGCTTTGTAAAGATCAATGTTGGGGAACTACCCATACATATGTTATACAAATAAAAATCTTTAATAAAAAAATAAATAAATAAAAGAATTATACTCATGTTATGCATGAGAAATTAAAGTGCAGAGCAGTTAAATGATACCCTGTTACATAGCTGCTATGTAGTGGTTCTCAATCTTTTTTGTGTTGTTGTTCTCAATATCTCTTTATAATATTAAAATGTGTTGAAAATATTTCCAAAGAGTTTTATGTGGGTTATGTTATGGATATTTGCCATATTAAAAAGAAAAACTAATTTTGAAGTTGTAGACCCTCTGAAAGGCTTTCAAAGACCCCCAGGATCCTTTGGGCCACATTTTGGGAACCACTAGAAGAAGGATTTAAATTGCAGTTTTCCTTAAATCAAGTCTGCCATTCCATAACGACTCTCTAAAGGGTAATTCTATAGGCAAATTTCAAGCCCAGAACTTCTAAAACCCATTTTATTAATTAAACAAATTGGCTATTCAGAAATGAAATATCTAAGAAAAAATACCTGAGTGAAGAGTTGTGGCATTTCTCCTTGCCAAAGTTTGTATTGATTATTTTTCTTTACCAAATAATAGGTGGTCAACAGTATCCAAAGATTACCTCTATATTCACTATATTGAATCTATTATCATTTGGATCTTCAGAGGGCAAAGGGAGCTGATATTGTTCAATATGAGGCTACTAGCTTTGATGAAATATTTGATGAACCTTACAAGAATGAAAATATACTGCCCAATGTCCTTTGGAGAAATACTTCCTGAAATCACAAGCAGAGTCAAGGTTATAATCTCATCCTTATTAACCACAGATTCTCTGTTCTTTCCCTCGAGTATAATTATTTGATGTAAAGATCCTTTTATTAATAACATGGAGAAAGGGCTTCACCCTTTAATATTATTTGGTCCATTGGGACTTCTGTTGTCCATGAGGATCTTCCATTCAATATAGTCCAAAATGCAAGTTCATTTTACTTGGTTCCTTTTAAGTGTACTCCAAAGGATACTGGTTTTCAGTGGGAAAAAAATAGTGTGTATATCAAGATATCACATTTAATCTATCTACCTATCTTTCTTAATTTTTCTTTCTTCCTTCCTTTGTTTCTTACTATCTATCTATATGTATACCTATAACCTATATATGCATTTATTTATATGCTTATAAATACAGTTTTGTGTGTATATGTATATATAGCATATATGTATGTATATATATATTTTTGTATACTCACATATATCTGCATATGCATTGGGTGTGTATATACTTTGAATATGCTTTTTCCCCATATTCTTTCCCAAATTTAATAGAATATCTGCTGCATAAGAGCAGTATCCATCTTTCTGACTTTAAAAGATCCTATTGAAATAAACTTCCTATTGTTATTCCTTCTTTGTCTCTCCTCACTACAATCTATCCTTCATTCAGTTATCATCTTGCTCTTGCCATAGCACAGATCTGACCATGTTATTTACTATTTAATACACTTGATCAAAAAATCCCTCATATATACCCTATTCATAAGGCCAAAAAAGTGTGGGATTTTCCCTTCCCTTCTCCTAAATTCCTAATTTCATTCTGCTAGTACTTGCATGCATTTCTATATATATTCGCACATATACTTTCACCAAAATCCTATCTACTATCATTTCTTTAGTATATTTGTGTGTACATATGTATATGCAAACACATATAAAACACATATACAAATGTGAATGAAATGTTATTGGGTATTTGCCCCTCAAAAAAATTCCACACATTTTTATCTATGCAAAATAAATATATTTTTGCATGTTTATACATATATAAATATATAATATACACAATAAATACATAAATACAAAGGAGATGATGTGAGTGAAACATGGTTAATCCTTTTCTTTCCTAACAGCCTGTAGACTATTACCACCTCCCCTACTGACTTAAGTCAATTTGGACAAAAGAATTTGAAGGAGATTTTTATTCCTGAAAAGGAAGCCCAGAGACTTACAAGAGCATAACTAAGATGGCGGAATAGAGAAAGCACTCAGCTGAGCCTCCCAACATTTCCCAGGAAACAAATTTAAAATAATGCCTCCAATCAAATTTTAGAGCAGCAGAGCCAACAATAGGTCAGAGAGAGAGAGTCTTCCAGGCCAAAGCAACTATGGAGTTTGGAAAAAGACACTTGCCACATAGGGGTGAAGGCTAACCCAGAGACCACATGGATAAAACATCAGTGGTAGGACTTGGTGGTTATGACAGAGGGAAAGTAAGTTTGGGAGCTCTCAGACAGAGATGATAAGGGGACCTGACAATTGAAAGAAACTATAGGTGTCTCCAGTGCTAGCCCTGGATGCAGAACCAAACACTGTTTGGCAACTCCATTGCATATATCCACTTCGGAGTCAAAGTTCAAGGATAAGCAGGAGCAGTTTCTGTCAATAGGAAATGGAAGCCTTGAGGAGCAGTTATCAGTTCCAGTCCAAGGGATCAGTGACCGTTCTTGGATAAAGACCAGAGTGTAGCCCAGGAAAGCAGTGACCACACCTCTCCTAAAATCATAGGATGTTGGGAGCCCCAAAATCTTCTAAATGCCCAGAATTAGTTCTGAAATCACTTGTATATTTCTAAAATTACTCCTTCTTTAAGTCCCATGTCTACGTGAAATCTGGTCTTTGAATCATTCAACTCTGTGTAGAAAGCCTGGAGATCCCTTCATTAGTCAATGTCAAAAAAAGTATGGATACCTAGATTTCTCCATTCTAATCAACACAAAGGAGGTATTCCATAAAAAGTTTTATGATTGACCGACCATCTGAGAGCTCTGACATCTTTTGCCTCCCTTTACCTTTCAGAAATTACTCTGGAACACTGAAGATATTTCTCCTTGAATTTCTTAATGGTTCATCATTTAAAGGAAATTTATTTGGAGATCCATATTTCAACACTGAGGGAATTTTGGTTAGAAAAATGATAAATAAAAAATAACACAAATTTCCCCTAAGATATTCTTATAAGCAAAAGAAACTGTGAAACATTATGAAGGTGTTATCTGATCTTCTATTCTTATTTCTTGGTTAATCCTACTCCTCAGGCCATTCCATTCTACAATCAACTGCTTTTTTTTAGACAAGAGATTTCATTTGCATTGCTTCCCCAGGCTATGATTTACCCATTCTTACAAAGAAAGCCTTAATCAGACTCTTGATATTTAGAATGAGATTTTGGGGCTGCCTGAAATAAAGGAGTGTTAGGTAACATGGTAAGAAGGTGATCTGCCTTTGAGTTTCCATAAAAAAAATAGGACCTGGAAGTCCTGTATGAGAGGGGAAATGTAAAATATAATACTTACCTGTACATTTTCTCACTTTATCCTGAAGTTCCTTAAAAGGGAAATATGTTAGAGACTACAAATTTTATTTGGGCTGTGATAATTCTTTGTACCACACCTACTGAATAGGCTGAATCAGATATTCTATTTACATCTGGATAATGAGTAAGAGCTAGCATAATTGGATACAACTTATTTTGCTCAGTGAACTGAAAAGAAGTTCTGACTATTTTTTTAATAGTTAAGTCAAGAGAATGTACAGCACAAATATTATATTTGGACACATCTGTAAAAATGCTTGGTCCTTTAAGAGGAGCCTTAGGAACCTTTTCTTCAAAAATCCATGGCCAATTATGTAAAAACTGGGTTATCTTAAAGAAGAACCCCTGTGTAAAATTTGGATCTGGGACCAATAAAATTTGCCACTGTGGGATGGTTTCACAGCATACATTAATTTGTGCAAAGGTATAAAAAGTGTATATCTTATCAGGTCTTACCCCAGATAATTGTATTACTTGCTTAATGACTTTTAGTAAGATTCTAACCACAAGCACTGGGTAAGGAATAAGGCTTTGGTCTGGTTGTGCTTGGAGAGTCACCCACTCAATCACACTGTCTCCTTGATGAAGGACTGCTGTAGGTATCTCTTTTGTAGCAAAAACTGATATTTCCAAGGGTTTTTGAGTGACTCAACCACATTGGATAAAGCCAGTTCAACTTCTCTCAGAGCCTCTTGGGCTTCTTTTTCAAGCTGGTGTGGTGAGTCTAAAGCAGGGTTTCCCCTTAAGATGTCATACAATGGCTGTAATTGAGAAGTAGTTAAGCCTAACACTGGATATTTCCTATCAATTTCTGAAAGTCATTTAAGGTGTTCAACTTCTCTGTTCTTAAAGAAAGTTTTTGTACCATAAATACCTTATACTTCATATCCTAAATATTGAAAAGGAGCATGTCTTTAAATTTATTCTGGGGCTGTATACAATTGGTACTTCCTTAGTGCTTCTATGGTCTTTTGAAGGCACACTTCTAACATTTGCTCCTCAACATTTGCACCCCACAAGATATCATCCATGTAATGTAATAACATAACTTTTGGAAATGCTTTTCTTATTGGAGTAAGAGCGGTAGCCACATACATTTGTTCTCAAAGACAACCATGATATCACAGAGGAGATGCCATGACATACAAGTGAGTTGGATTTAATGAGAGAGAGCTGTGCAAGGTCACCAGCCTCAGTTTCTCCTCCAGAACCACCTAGGTCTAGTGGCCAGTTACAGATCAACATGGCATAGATGGCCTTGGATGCAGTGGAAGATAAATGAAGGGGATCTTTTGACCCTCAGTGTTTCTGGTCAACATAACAATTACTATTTAAATTCATCCTAAGGTGATATGGCTAAAACAAGTATCAGATAGGTTTGTCCTGGGATCTTTTGGCTGTAAATCAATTAGAGCCAAGTGATTTGGGTTTAAGGTTTAGTCTTTAAGAAAGAAATGTAGCCTATGGACCCCAAAATATCAAGGAAGCAAGGAAAGGGAAGGAAAGGGAAAGAGGGAAGGAAGGAAGCTGTATTTCTGGTCCTCGGCTCCTACTTAAAAGAGGTCATTTGTCCTTCATTCTTGAAGATGACCATGACATCAGGGAGGTAATGCCATGACATACAAGTGAAATGTATTTGAAAGAGGGAGGGTTGTACAAGGTCACCAGTCTCAATTTCTTCTCAGAGTAAACAAGGGAATAATGAAATTCTCAGGCCACATGCAGCCTATAATCCTCCCAAATGTGAAAAAATTAAAAGGAAATTGGAATTTATTTAAGAAAATTAATGAAAATTCAATTAATCCTAGGTATTATTAAAATGTAGTATTTGGAGTCAATATATAGCTTGAAGGATTCTTATGAATACTTTAATGACCCTTATTTCTACTTTAGTTTCTAATTCTAGAGATATCAGATGAATAGTAAGGAATGAGGTTTTAAACACAGTTGGCCAACTTTAAAAAACCAAAGGCAGCAAATTGCCCAACACAGAGCACAGTTGATCATACCTTCATTGTGTGAGGAATAATCATTCAAAACAGGCCATTCATTGTTCAAGAAAAAAAAAAAAAAGAATTGGTCATTGATTAGTTTGAGAATATAGAGTCAAAAGTGATACTGAGGATCTCAATGATATGGAGAATAATGGTACTACCTTTTCCAAAAGGAAGATGTTAAGAGGGAGAAATGAATAGAGAAAGATGAGTGGAGGAACATAGAGATGTAAGGGACCTCAGGAGCCATCTAATCTAATCTACTCCATTTGACAACTGAAGAAATTAAGGCTGATAAAAGTCAAGTTCACTTAAAACCATGTTGATATTTACCCACTGTCATTGAATTGTAGACAGACATTACTTTGGATTTTCAAAGGATTAATAAATAATTGGTTAAATGTATTCCCCCACTTAATTTGGCAAGGGAAAGAAAGATTATTTAAGAATAAGATATCCTTGTACATACAAGAACAATCACAATCACCCCAAGGGAAGGAAAGTCTTTTTCACTCTTGAAAATAGAATACTTGGGGCAGCTAGGTGGCGCAGTTGATAGAGCACCAGCCCTGAAGTCAGGAGGACCTGAGTTCAAATTTGGTCTCAGACACTTAACATTCCCTAGCTGTGTGACTCTGGGCAAGTCACTTAACCCCAATTGCCTCAGCAAAAAGCAAAAAAAAAAAAAAAAAAATAGAATACTGATGGCACTTACAAATCACAATGATCTAGTAGCCAACTGATATATCTTTTTATATGCTATGACACAGTATGTTATAAAATAAAGGAACATAATGTTAAGAGGGGCCCACAAGTAACAAAATCCTAGTAGTATGGGATAACCTTGTATGGTCCAAAGAAAGGCAGAGTAGATACCTCTATATTCTTCACCTCTCATTCTTCTTCCAGGGAGCTTTCTTTCCGGATTCATGTAGAAGCAGGAAATTGGGGCCAGAATCTACCACTCTACTTTCCTTAGAGAGATGGGGTACTATATCTGTCTGCTTCCTTAAATATTATCAGTCCAGGATGTATGATTGGAATAAATCTAACTTTTTACAAATTGCCAAAATTATTGAGGGAAAGTTGGCAAATCCAAGGCTTGACATTTTCCTACATAAAGCCAGTTCCAAATACATGCACAAAGTGAATTGAGGGAAGAAATTATTCAAATCATAGAAAATTAGAAATTAGAAGAGGCATTCATAGAATAATACATAATAGCTAATGAAAAGTGAAGGAACTGTCCTATTGGGAATGAGGTAACTCAATTCACCCAAGATAGAACATTCTAGATCTCAAACAAGGGAAATTACTCATAGTATGTGGTTTACCTCGATAGAGATAGGAAGAAAATGGAGACTACCGTTATTGCCTCTATGAAGCTTTCACATTATATAAGTTCATTTTCCTCTGAATTAACAAAGTCCAGCTTTTGTTCATCAAGACAGGCATTTTGTGTGATTTACACTACATATAAAATAAATAAATAAGGTGAAAATAAACAGCCTTGTCATACTCCTATAACCACATTGGCAAAGGAATAATAATATAATAATTTTTTCTTCTAATATTTAGATCAAGTTCAAATTCAACAAATAGTTATAGTTATATTGATTTAATAATAAATATTAATAAATAATAAAATACATAAAATATATAATAAAATGCAAGCAGAACAGAATTATTACATGGTTGCAGAGCTAATTTTCCTTTTACTCAGTATTGTGATCCTCATCTTATGAGGATCCTCAATCTCATGAGCAAAATAGATTATAGTTCATAGCATATATGATTATCCTAACTGTATAAAATAAATGTTTAAAAAAATCAAAATAATTTTTCAAGTTTTTTTAACAGTTCTTTATTTTTAAACAGTTCTTCAACACTTTCTTAATGCTTTCAAAAATCATCTTGCAATTAATTCCCACTCTAAAGATGAAGAGACATTCTTAGAGAAGGGAAATGACTATCTTATGGTCATGGGACAAGTAGATACCCAACCTGGCATTTGAACTCAGGTCTCCTGACTCCAAGCTCAGTAACAGTTTTACTATATCACATAACTTTTCATAAAAAGGGACTTTGTTAATTCAGAGGAAAATGAACTTATATAATGTGAAAGCTTCACAGAGGCAATAACATTTCATCTAGATCCTGAAGAATGGTTATGAAACAAATATATGACAGTTTAAGAATAGAATCTTCTAATAATAGAAAGCAAAGAGAAAAGGGACTAACTAAAAAAAACTAAAAAGGAAAACTAAAAAGTCTTATAGGGATGGAACCCTGGGTTCATGTTTGGGAGACAGATCATCAAAATAGATGATTGACATAAACCTGCATGGAAAGTCCCTTCAATGATTGGCGTCTTGTTTAGTCTTTTCATGATATGTCATTGAGATGATAATCGTCAGAACTATGCAGTATAAAAAAATTTTAAGAGTATATGGGATTCAGTTTTTGGGATAAAAACTCACTATTTGACAAAAACTGCTGGGATAATTGGAAACTAGTATGGAAGAAATTAGGCATTGACCCACACCTAACACCATATACCAAGATAAGGTCAAAATGGATTCATGATCTAGGCATAAAGAATGATATTATAAACAAATTAGAACAATGTAGGATGGTTTACCTCTCAGACCTGTGGAGGGGGAAGGAATTTGTGACCAAAGAAGAACTAGACTTCGTCATTAATCACAAAATAGGTAAGTTTGACTATATCAAGTTAAAAAGTTTTTGTACAAACAAAATGAATGCAGACAAGATTAGAAGGGTAGCAGTAAACTGGGAAAATATTTTTACATCCAAAGGTTCTGATAAAGGCCTCATTTCGAAAATATATCGAGAATTGACTCAAATATATAAGAATTCAAGCCATTCTCCAATTGACAAATGGTCCAAAGATATGAACAGACAATTTTCAGACGAAGAAATTGAAACTATTTCCGGTCACATGAAAAGGTGCTCCAAGTCACTATTGATCAGAGAAATGCAAATTAAGACAACTCTGAGATACCACTACACACCTGTCAGATTGGCTAAAATGACAGGAAATGATAATGATAACTGTTGGAGGGGATGTGGGAAAACTGGGACACTGATACATTGTTGGTGGAACTGTGAACGGATCCAACCATTCTGGAGAGCAATTTGGAGCTATGCTCAAAGAGTTATCAAACTGTGCATACCCTTTGACCCAGCAGTGTTTCTACTGGGCCTATATCCCAAAGAGATTTTAAAGGAGGGAAAGGGACTCACATGTGCAAAAATGTTTGTGGCAGCCCTTTTTGTAGTGGCAAGAAACTGGAAATTGAAAGGATGCCCATCAATTGGAGAATGGCTGAATAAATTATGGTATATGAATATTATGGAATATTATTGTTCTGTAAGAAACGACCAACAGGAGGATTTCAGAGAGGACTGGAGAGACTTGCATGAACTGATGCTGAGTGAAATCAGCAGAACCAGGAGAACATTATACACAGCACCAAGACTATACGATGATCAATTTTGATGGACATGGTTCTCTTCAACAATGATGTGATTCAAACCAGTTGTTCATCGATGAAGATAGTCATATACATGCAGAGAGAGGCCTGTGGGAACTGAGAGTGAACCACAACACAGCATTTTAACGCTTTCTGTGAATATTTCCATGCATTTTGTTTTCCTTCTTAGGTTGTTTTTTCTTCTTCTCTTTCTAGATCTGATGTTCCTTGTGCCTTAAGATAACTGTATAGATATGTATACATGTATTGTATTTGTCATATAATTTATCCTATTTAGCATGTATTAGATTACCTGTCATCTAGGGGTGGGAGGTGGGGGGAAGGAGGGGAAAAGCTTGGGAAAAAAAGTTTTTGCAAAGGTCAATGTTGAAAAATCACTCATATGTTTTGTAAATAAAAAGCTTTATATATAAAAAAAGAGTATATGGGATTGATGACAGAAAGAAAATAGAACATCATTTAATGAAGGATTGGCAAGGTATTGGCAGTGGGAATAGAAGTTGGAAGTGAAAGATTAGAGAGAAATCTGTGTGGTGCTATCAGGTGCCTAAGAAGCCATATGAGTACTACTGTTCTAGGGGTATGAAGAAGTAGGCAGTACTTATATAAGGTGTTTTGTGGAGAAAGCCTGGACTCATTCTGAAGGAAATCAGTTGGAATTATCTCTTCCAAAAGACTCATCAATTAGAGATTAGTAGATAAAAGAGGCACAATAATTTGTCTTCAAACTCCACAAAGCATCATGATTGTAAGCTCAAGATTGTATTTAATGCTTTTTTTTTTCCTTCAGTGCTCAGCTGATTAACTTCCAATGTCTCACAATAAAGTTTAATTATTCTTTTAGGAAAGAACTATTTGCTGAAGAAGAAATTCATTTATTTGAGAAAGTTTATATATTAAAAAAAGAGCTTGTAACTTGGGTCTTGTTTAAACTTGGGAGCATAACTCCTCACAAAAGTATTAATAAGCTTTTTTATTGTTAAGCTGCAACATGCATGGTTTAATACAGCAAAAACATTTTAAATCAAGTGAAAAGTAATAAGCTCAACAATAAATACAAAGAAAATGATCATTGAAACAGTTCAAGTTTTCAGGTGTCAATAGTCTAAAGGAAAGGCACAGCCTGACATATGTATTGTCTTATAGATATTAATTAAATAAAATGTTATGGAAAAATAATTTCAAGAGGAAGATCACAGTAATAACTTAGAGGATTAAAAAATAGTCTTGCTACAAGCACAGCACACTTGAACTCCAAAGCAAGTTAGGGTATATGCAAGATAAATGGGCAGAGAGAATTTTGGGAAATAGAATAGAAACGAGTGGAGTTATTTCAATTAAAGACAATAGCTACCAGGCCAGTTTGAATGGAAGAGATGGTCCTGGACAGGTATCCCATTACCTGATCCTGTGCATTCTCAATGCCTTTTCTTATATCTTCAATGTACTAGTTTCTCAGTTTCAGCTTCTGCCTTCCTTGGACTCCTTCAAAATCCAACTCAAATCCCACCTTCTACAATAAACCTTCACCACTTCTCTTCCCCTATATCTTGGCCATTTCTTAGTGCCTATTCTCTGAGAAAATCTGTCATGTACACTGCATGTATCTGCATTTCTATTTTCATATTGTCTTCATTAGAATGTTAGCTCATGAACTCCCTATTTTGAATTTCTTTCTATTTCTAGAACTGCTTACAATATTTGGCAGACAGAAAGAACTTAATAAATGTGACTAAATCAATTTGTTATTTTGTCATATTTATTATGACATTTCTATTTTCATATTGTCTTCATTAGAATATTAGCTCATGAACTCCCTATTTTGCATTTCTTTCTATTTCTAGAACTGCTTACAATATTTGGCAGACAGTAAGAACCTAATAAATGTGACTAAATCAATTTGTTATTTTGTCATATTTATTGTCATATTTATTATGGAATCAAAGAAAATGAAAAAGAAGGAAGGAGTTAGTTTATGGTGGCCTATTAATGCTGGAATGATGGCTTCATATTTTTTTCTAAGGACAAGAGGAAAACATTAAAAAAATTTTAACAGGAGAATGAAAAGATCATATCTGTATTTTAGGTGTATAAACTTAGCAGCCATGTCGTAGACAAATTAGAGAATGCAAATACTGGAGACAGGCAAAAATTAGAAGGTCAGTGCCAGCAAGGTAAGGGTGATGGATGTTACTTAAAGTGAATAGAATAAAGGACCTGGAGTCAGGAGGACCTGAGTTCAGATACTTACTAGCTGTTTGATCCTAGGCAAATAATTTAACTTATATTTGCTCAATTGTAAAATGGGGATAATTATAGCATCCTACCACTTATCCCCCTCCTGGTTGTTATGAGGATCAAATGAGATAATATTTAGCACATATAATACTGTGCTAATGCTTAGCACAGTGCCTGGCACATAATAAGTGCTATAAAAAATCCTAGCTATGATGATGATGATGGTGATGATGTTCAATGTGAATTTGACTTTGAAAGTGGAAAAAAGTAAAAAGATGTTCCATATTTCTTGAAAATAATATTAATTTTCCTGTCAATTAGATAGTGTGGATTGAGGCCAATAGAGGAGTCGTTTCTAAATTAGAGTCTCTTCAAAGATGATAGTGACATTCACAGAAATGGGAGCATTAGAATGACAATTGGGTTGGGAGAAAATATAATCTCATGATGTGGACAACATTGCCAAACAAGGCTGTCCAGAAGAGGCAAGTCCTAGTTATCTTAAAAATAACCTCAACCCCCTCTTCTGGAGAGTCCCTTTTAATTCATGTGTCTCCATTTCTGACTCTATTTATATTGTAGCATATTTCTCTTGGGACCAACTACAATTGTTATTTCATAACATGCAACAAAATAATGTCCAGATTCATTATCTGATGGATGCTAATGCAAAATTGAGAAACAGCCTCAAATTGATGATAGGTAGAACTACAGGCATGGATGAAATCACTAAGGAAGAAAAGAAAATGGACAATGTTGCTGAGTACAGATTTCAGCATATATCATATACCCTTCCCTTTTGGATAGCACTCTTCCTTGTACTGGGGAAAAAGGGATGTCAGTAAATGGTACATCGAAGAAGAATTTTAATAATTGGAAGACTTCGGATAATAAATTGTGACTAAAACCAGATAAGATTATTTTTTTCTTTTTAATGCATCTCACTTCTTGCTCCTCTATTTGGTACAGTATTTGTGCTCTTTTTTGTTGTTATTAATGTGTAAGGTCAATTCTAAGTACTCAAAGTTGGTACCTAATTAGTATTTATTGATTAATAGATTAATTGAATTAGGTTCTCTCTGTTACTGTTTTATAATATGGATCCCAAACTTTGGGGATCATTTTTTTCATCTTATATCAATAGATAACTGGTAAAGTGCTTGATGACTAACTTGGGGTGTGTGTGTGTGTGTGTGTGTGTGTGTGTCTGAGAGACAGAGAGAGAGAGACAGAGAGAGACAGAGAGAGTATGTTTCTGTTGCTCTTTATATTTTTTAGAAATTTGTTGAAAGATTTTTGAATGGAAATGACAACATGCCTTATTCTTACTTCTCCCTCCTCTAGTGTGTTACCTATGTGATAAAATTACAAGAAGGAAATAAATCAAAGCAGCCTAAGGTTCTAAAGGAGGGACTCATTGTATGCAAGTATATAATAAAGTATGTCCTGAACCCATGGCACAAAGTGCACAAAGATTATGGGTTCACAAAACCCCAATCAATTTATTTGAGGAACTCAAAGGGTCAATATTTCTCCTTGGATCATGCTCACACACCAGAGTTTTTCTACGGAGCAATACCCAAAACAACACTTCAGATTGGTTCATGTCCATAATTCTCAGTTAGGCATTCAAAAAAAAACAGATATAGATCATAAAGAGGTCTTTGGGGGGGGGGGGTGGAACCAAGATGGCGGAGTGAAAAGGTGACTTTCTGCCTCTCCTCCGATCTTCTCTCAAATCAACAATAAAATAAGCCTCCGAACTGATCTTCAAGTCAACGAACTCAGAAATATTTGGGCACAGCTCTCTGGATAACTTCATATCAGGTTAGTCGGACTCGGACAGAGAGATAAATAGACAACAACTTCGCAGGCCGGAAGTGAGGGTGGGACTCAGCTCAGCTCATCCTGGAAGAAATTCCAAACTCCAAACTCCAAATTCCAAACACCTGGAGTTTATCTGAGGCACTCGGGACACTCTGCCCTGATTGGGGGCAGGTGTTCTGGCAGACTTGCCTTGTTTAAGGAGTAATTCGGACTTAGTCCTAGCCCCCACCGGCCCAGCACCTTAAGTCAACTCGCCGAAGTGCCCCAGGGCAAAGCTTTTTGCAGCCGCCGCTTTTTTTT
>JAJPUD010012221.1:0-31015 GCA_023553655.1 Myrmecobius fasciatus
GCCCTGGGGCAGTTTGCCGATTTGACTTCCGGTCTGAGGCTGGTCGGCCTAGATTCGCACCAGGACCACGTTTTCAGCTGTTCTCGATCCACCCCCTTCCAAAGGCAGATCTGCCAAAGCACCTGCCCGCAAGCAGAGCAAAGTGGCCCAGGCGTCTCCCAGGGGCTTCCTGGGTGCCCAAAATCCGCCCCTCTATCGCAGCCCTGACTTCCGCCCCGGCTGGAGTCCTGATCGCGACCAGAGGCCGATTTCCCCTGAGGCTAACCTTCTCCGGAGTTCTTTCAAGGTAGATTTTTGATAGAAGTGCGTTGTAGTCCAAATGCTTGGCGAGGACCTCACTCAGAAACCAGTTTTAAGGCTTACTTTGTCTGGGTTTGAGGGAATGTTGGAGGGAGTTCACAGAGAAAGCTGTCCGCAGTTCGCCATCTTGGCTCCGCCCGCAAACACATTTTCTTAATGAAGAAACTGAATAGGGGATGATTAATCTTGGGCCATGAACACAGAGAATAATTTTTATCTGAAATTCTGGAGGGATTGGGTGTGGACTAAGACTAAGACAAGTATAATAGAAGAGCAACTTCCTTATAGCAATGAAGAAAAGCTGCTTTTGGTAATGAGATTCTCTGATTCTTGGCCTTTCCACTTTCTACCAGTGTCAACTTGGGCAGATCTTGTAGCTTCTCTGATTTCTAGTTTCTTTATCTGCAAAATGAGAAGATTAGACTCAATAGGCTTTAAGGTTTCCTAAGATCTAAAAATATTAGCATTATTATTACCACTATTTTTGCTACTAATATTATTACTACTATGACTACTGCTACTACTTCTACTGCTGTAGCTACAATGAGTATTACTACTATTGCTACTGCTATTATTGCTACTGCTACTGCTGCTACTCCTCCAATTATTATTACTAGTACTACTATTTTAACTACAGCTGCTATTACTGCTGTTACAAAAACCATTACTGCTATAACTTTAGCATTGCTGCTGCTACTATTACTATTTCTATTACTGCAACTACTACTATGACTACTACAATAATTATTATTAATTTTGTTGCTACTATGATGTTTATTACACTAGTGCTACTGTTGCTGCTGCTGCTACAATTATTACTATTGCAGCTATTACTACTGCTATTATCCATTACTACTGCTACATTTATCATTACTACAATTACTATTACTACTTATTTTACTTCTACTATTGCTGTAGCAGCTGCTGCAGCTACTACTAGTGCTACCACTATCACTATATGACATATTTTTGGCTAAGTCAGATCTTCTCTATGCTTTGGTTTCTTGACATGTAAAAAAAAAAAAAAAAAAAAAGGAGCTAAATATGATGATTTCCAAGGTCCAGTCTCTAGCTAAATCTATAATCCTGTAATTTGGGCAAGAGATTCCAAGATAATACAGCTGAAGTTGGGTGCAAACCATACTGGAAAATATATAAAATAATTCTACTGATATGCATGTACACACGTGCATTTTGCTTCAAATTAGAATGAAAAATTCTGTGGGGCTTGCTTCTAATCTCCATTTATTGTTCCATGACCAATTCCCCAGTTGGCCAAGCTTTCAGTGCCCTCTGGGTTTTGCAATAAAAACTTGCCACAAATTGCCTAGGGCCCTTTGAGGCCTGATGCCATGAATTCATCAGAGTTTCTTCAGGAACCTGTCACAATGAGTATTTTATTTTAGTTTTTAACCATGAATTCCATATCAAGCAAGAAAAAAACATTTCCAGGGGCACCGTGGTCATTTTGAGAACACAGATAGGGGACATTCAAAATCTTCAATAATAGTAAATAGACGAATTTTTCCATTGTCATAAGTGGCCATGAATTTAAAGTTAGGGGAAAAAAATATCAGAAATCACCTCATCCAGTTCCTGCATCTTTCAAACAAGTAAACTGGGGCCCCAAAAGAAGAAATTACTTAGCAAATCTGCAGCTATTATACACACACACACACACACACATACACACACACACACAGACACACACACACACACACGAATAGCAATTTGTACATAATAGATTTGCAGTGTCATGTTCAATCATTTGATTTTTATCATACTATATTGTGAAAATACTTTTTTATTTCATAAATTAATTTTTTAAAATTATGTAGCCATAAGGGACTTCAGAGACTGTTGAGTCCATCTCACAGAGAAGTAAGGTGAAGACCAGGGAATGGAAATAAGTACCTGAGTTCCTTCAAATAATCCTCCTATTGAAGAGTCTCCAGGCTAATTCTGGTCTCTATCCCCAAAAAGCCTTGTAAACATTTTTCCTTTAAAATATGATTTCTACAATTGAAGTAGGTACTTTTGTTTGACCTGACCAGAGAAGAGAATAGTAGGTCTCTATGAAAACAAACAAAAGGTGGGAGGAGCAAAGAAAATGAAAGCAGAAGCCTCTGGGAACTAATTTCTTTTATGATTTAGCTTAAAAAAACACAGAATACAAATCACAGAACTGTTTGTGAATCAGTGCTGCTCTTTCTGATTGGTCCCATTTTCAGATGGTAGAGATGGACTCTAGTTTAGATTCTAGCAGCTGTGAAGGTCTTTTGTATCTGGGGAATTGACAGAGGCCATACTATCTCATAGGAGATGGGGCTGGCCCATTAAGGTTGGCAAGGCGACTGAATGGTACTTAATAAATGTTTCCTAATTGATTGAAGTTATTTCACTTCTGCTTGCCTCAGCTTCCTCAAATGAAAAATGGGGATAATAATAGTGCCTACCTTCCAGGATTGTTGTGAATAGATGTTGAGGAGATGAAGTGAGATAATCTTTGTAAAGCACTTATCCCATTGCCTGTCACACAGTTGGTGCTACATTAATGCTTATTTACTTTTTCCTTTAACACTTTCAATACAAAAACAAAGCTGAGACAGTTTCTTCTCTTAAAGTGCTCATGTTTTAATGGAATAATTAATGTACAAAAAAGAAGATATAAAGTAATCTCATTGGGGAATTAATAGAATTAGTGATTTCTAGATACATGAATAAATGGACAGCGTTCCAGAAATAAAGTAGGAGAATTAAGGATCAAACCATATTATCATGGATCCCTCTCTTATTTTACAGATAAGGAAACTGATCCAAAGATGGAATGGGATTTTCCTGGGGTGACAGAACTTGTGAGCCAAAGGCTGGTTGGGAACTTTGGATTTCCTGCAGCTGAACCCATTTCTCTGTCTACTACAATGCTCTAGTTTTATCATTTATCATCTGAGTGACTTTGAGTAATTCCTTTCACCCCTTTCAGCCTATGTTTTTCATTTGTAAAATATTTTCAGAATTCCCTTTTAACTGGAGTTGTTTGCTGGTGGGATATTCTATGCCTTCAATGTATCCCATTTGCATTTTTATCCTGTCACACTTCATTTACATGAGGGAAAGAATAAAACGTTCCTGACATATGAGAATGTGAATATTCTGTGGGAGAACCCAGGTAGGGACATTCCAGGTTAAAAGAACACCTCTGAATCCCTGGTGTGGTTTTCTTACATAAATTCACAGTAGATGCAAATGATTGTAAGGCTTCATGGAGCAGAAAAGTCATCTTAGAATTATGAAAACAACACATTGGATGAGTGACTCATGATGGAAGGATAAATGGAAGCTATAGTGTAGTAGGTTTGTTTGGTCACTATCAGTGAAAAATAAGCACTCTTGACTTTCTGAATCAGGCATATAAACTGGCACTCCATATTGTTAACTGAGAAACCCCAGCGGCCCATTGTCATGAAAGGAAGATGGCTCAGCTGAGATTTCTTGACAGATCTCTTGGAAAGCATGACAAATGGTAGATTCTCAGACAGGCAGTTGAGGAGAATGGCATCCTTGGAAGGGGGGTGGATAACAGTGGGAGGAAAAGAATAAAATTGTGCTTGGGTTTAATAGGTCCTGATCAGGCAGGCTGCCCACAAAGTTGGATTTGACTGAAGGAAAAAAGGAATAAGGAGATTGAATTGAGCCAGACTCATGAGTGTCCTTAGGAAGAATCCAAGCTGCTGACTTAAGCATTGGACAACAAGTTCTCTTCTCATAAGTAGGAGCCAAAGCTTTAGGATTGCTTGGACACAATAATGCAGACTCCACGATTACACAGACTTTTAAAAGTTTTTCTCTTTTTTTCCTTCCTTCCCTTCTCTTCTTTTCCTCTTTCCTTCTTTCTTTCTTTCCTTCCTTCCTTCATTCTTTCTTTCCACTTCTGTCTCTCTTTCTCTGTTTTTCTGTCTCTGTTTTTCTGTCTTTCTCTAGATGTCTCTGTCTCTGTCTCTATCTGTATCTCTGACTCTCTTTGTGTGTCTCTGTCTCTCTATCTGTTTCTCTATCTCTAAAACTCTCCTCTCTCTCACACACACACACAAATGATGAGTCTATTTTAGACAAAGAGTATAGAAAATGCATCATAGGACAGAAAGTCTTCTTAAACTTAGCCCAATCTCCTTTGAATTCCACATCCATTTTCACTTTGGATGTTATCACTGTTATTCCTGAATCACCACATAATTAAGGACGACAAAAAGAGCAGAGGCATAATCTTTCTAGAGTCTGACATAGATTTAGAAAAAAAAAAATTAGAGGTTTGGAGAATCTCCCATTTTTTATACCTAAAGTTTAATATTCAACTGTTGGAAAGAAGATTTATTTGTGGGCTAGAAATCGATCAATCCATCAATTAAACCCTGATTATTGAGTACTAAATGTTAATTATTATAAATATAAAGGCAAAACTCAAATAGTCCAAAGGAGCTTATATCTATGAGAGAGATAAATATATATGTATATGTGCAAGAGCTATGTATATACACAATACATGTACACACATAAATGTTTATGTATATGCACATGTAAATGCATGCACATGTATGTATATATGCATATATACAAAAGAATTTTAATACTGAAAGATTTGGTTGCCTCTCCTTTAAAGTCCAGCATAGATGCCCACCCCTTCCTTCCTTTAATGAAGGTTCTCTAATTTCTCTGCCCAAGTTATGGCCCCAGATTTTGAACTCTCATGGATTTTGTGCCTCTGGGTGGACCTAAGCATTCTCCTTTCCATCCTGTTCACATAAGGAGTAGGGAGACTCTTGTAAAGGAATAAACTTAGATCTACATTTAATAGACTGGAATTCAAATCCTGATCCTGACACTTTACAAGTGGTTTGACTCTTAGTTGGTCATTTAGCTTCTTTGGCTCTGAATGCACTCACCTCAAAATGGATTCATCATTCACAGACTGCTGACCTCCTCAGATATCACTGAAGAACTTCAAACTATACTTTGGATTCAAGAAAGTCCAATCCAAAACACATTTACTAAGAATCTATGTACTGTCAAGTGTATCTATGTTTATATCTGTCTACTTATACTGTATATGTATGTTTCTATCTTATATCTGTAGCTATATTTATATTCACACAATTCTATATATATATAATATACGTGTAGCATATGTCCATATCTCCATCTCTATATCTGTAACTGAATCTAGATCTGTATCTCTCAATATGCATACTTTTCTATATCTATATTTATACATAGCTATATAAATACATAGAAATTTAGTTTGTATATATACCTACCTAGTATATATTTATATATGTATATGTACATATATTTTCTATGTATATTTCTATATCTACACATACATATATGGCAGTTAGTGTATGTGTATATCAAATCTGTATCTGTATTTCTATATCTATCTATATGGGTAGATAGAAATAGCTATAAAGATACAGATTTAGAGATAGATACATATACACATACAGAAAGAGATTATATATGTAGATAGATATATATAGAGATGTATGGATAAAAATATAAATAGATATGGATATAATATAGCATACATATCCATATATATTAATATAGATAAAGAATTGTTCTTTAAATATTTGGTAGCATTCACTTGTAAATCCATTTGGCCCTGAGATTTTTTTCTTACAGTGTATTAATAGCCTGTTCTATTTCTTTTTGTAAAATGGGGCCATTTAAGTAATTTACTTCCTCCTTTGGAGATATTGGTAAGTATTCATCCATTTCACTTAGATTATCAGATTTACTGGCATGCCCAACTGCAGTTGCATAAAACAGCCCCTAATTATTATTCTAATTTTCTCTTCATTGGTGGAAAGTCTACTCTTCTCATTTCTGATACTAGAGGTTTGGTTTTCTTTCCTTTTTTCTAATAAAATTGACTAAAAGTTTATCTATTTTGTTGTTTTTTTTTTCATAAAATGAACTTTTTGTTTATTTGTTCAATAGTTTTCCCATGTTCAATTTTTTTAATCTGCCTTTTTATTTTCAGAATTTCAAATTTGGTATGTAATTGGGGGTTTCTAATTTGTTCTTTGTCTAGCTTTAAAAAAAGCTAAAAAACCCAAAAAGTTGCATGACCAATTCATTGATCTCCTTTCCCCTTTTTTTATGCAAGTAAGCATCTAGAGATAAAACTTCCCCTAAATACTGCTTTGGGTTCATCCCATAGATTTTAGTGTGTTATTTCATTATTGTCATTTTCTTGGATGAAATGATCAATTATGTTTATAATTTTTATTTCATCCAGTCATTCTTTAGGATTAGATTATTTAGTTTCCAATTAATTTTTGGAATATTTTCCCTGGTCCTTTATTACATGCAATTTTTATTATATCATGATCTGGAAAAGATGCATTTACTATTTCTGCCTTTGTGAATTTGATTTTTATTTTTATATGCTAATATATGGTCAATTTTTGTGTAAGTTCCATGTACCACTTGGTGACATTACTCTATTATTTATAGTGCCCCTTAGCACGATGTAGTTTCCTTCTTTATCTCTTTCAATTTGCTCTATTTTTGCTTTTGCTTGATCTAAGATCATGCTACCCCTGCTTCAGCTGAAGCACAGTAGATTGTGCTCCAGTCTTTTACCTTTTCTCTGTATGTAACTCTCTGCTTCAAATGTGTTTCTTTTATTATTATTTTCATTAAAGCTTTTTATTTTCAAAACATATGCATTCACCCCTGCAAAACAGTGTGCTCCAAATTTTTCCATCCTTTCTTCCCATCTTCTCCCTTAGATGGCAAATAATACAATATGTATTACATGTGTAATACATATGTAATTCAGCTATACATATTTCCACAATTATCATGCCATATAAGAAAAATCATATCAAAAGGAAAAGTATGAGAAAGAAAACAAAATGCAAGCAAACAATAACAAAAGCAGTGAAAATATTAAGTTGTGATCCACACTCAGTTTTCACTGTCCTCTCTTTAGGTGTAGCTGGCTCTCTCCATCACAAGATCATTGGAACTGGCCTGAATCATTTCCATGTTGAAAAAAGCCACATCTATCAGAACTGTTAATTTTATAATCTTGCTGTTGCCATGTACAATGATCTCCTGATTCTGCTCACTTCACTAAGCATCAGTTCATGTAAATCTCTCTAGGCCTCTCTGAAATCATTCTGCTGATCACTTCTTATAGAATAATAACATTCCATAACATTTATATATCCTAATTTATCCAGCCATTCTCCAAATGATAAGCATCCACTCAGTTTCCAGTTTCTTGAGACTACAAACAAGGCTGCCACAAACATTTTTGCACATGTGATTTTCTTTCCCTCCTTTATGATCTCTTTGTGATACAGGCCCAGTAGAGATACTGCTGGATAAAAGAGTATGAACCATTTGATAGCCCTTTGGACATAGTTCCAAATTGCTCTCCATAATGTTTGGATCAGTTCATAACTTTACCAGCAATGTATTAGTGTCCCAGTTTTCCCACATTCCGTCCAACATTTTTCATTATCTTTTGAGTTAATCTAAGAGGTGTGTAGTGGTATCTCAGAATTGTCTTGATTTGCATTCAAATGTGTTTCTTGTAAACAACATATTGTGGGATTCTGAATTTTAATGTCATCTGCTATCTGCTTCTATTTTATGTGAGAGTTTATCCCATTCACATTCACAGTTAAAAATCACTAACTTTGTATTTTGTGTCATCCTAACTTTTCTAAGTTAAACTTTTCTCTATCCTTTTCCCCTATCTTTCCTCCCCAGTGTTTTGTTTCAGACCACCACCTCCCTCAATCTTCTTCTCTTTTATAATCTCTCCCCCCTTTCTTATCCCTTTCCTTTTCTACTTTTGTTCTCCTTACTATTAACCTCCCCCTTTCCTTTCCCCTTTCTTCTTTTACTTCCCTATAGGATAAGACAAGTTTCTGTATTAAACTAAATATATTTGGCATTATTGGTGAAACTGTGAACGGATCCAGCCATTCTGGAGAGCAATTTGGAACTATGCTCAAAAAGTTATCAAACTGTGCATATCTTTTGACCCAGCAGCATCCCAAAGAAGTAATAAAAGAAGGAAAGGGCCCCACATGTGCAAGAATGTTTGTGGCAGCCTTTTTTGTAGTGGCTAGAAACTGGAAACTGAATGGATGCCCATCAATTGGAGAATGGCTGAACAAATTATGGTATATGAATATTATTGTTATGTAATATTATTGTTCTGTGAGAAACGACCAGCAGGATGATTTCAGAGAGGCCTGGAGAGACTTGCATGAACTGATGCTGAGTGAAATGAGCAGAATCAGGAGATCATTATACATGGCAAACAACAATACTGTATGATGATCAATTCTGATAGACATGGCTCTCTTCAACAATGAAATGTTTCAAACCAGTTCCAATTGTTCACTGAAGAAAGCCATATACACCCAGATAGAGGGATGTGAAATGTGGACCACAACATAACATTTTCATGCTCTCTATTGATGTTTGCTTGCATTGTGTTTCTTTCCTATGATTTTATCTTTCTTGTCAATATGATTTCTCCTGCACAAAAAAATGATGCAATAACTATACATATAGTCGATTTCTTAAGTATTTTAACATAATTGTCATGTAGCGGATATTCTGCCATCTAGGAGAAGGGTGGGGAGTAGGGGGGAAAAATTTTGTAACAGAAAGCTTTGTAAGGGCTAAAGTTGAAGAATTACCCATACATATGTTTTGCAAATAAAAATTTTTAATAAAAAGGGGAAGATTTAAGAGTATGATATAAAGACAAAGTAGAGTGTGAGAAAGAGAACAATGTGAAAATTATGGAATGTGGGGTAGCCGTTAAACTATGTAGGACTATGTTACAAGTGATGACTTTGCATTCCATTCTAGATTCAATTGGGAGCCATTGGAGATACTTGAGCAGGAAATGAAATTTACATTTTCATAGAAAATCAGATTGAAACCATGGAGTAAGACACTAGCTAATCAAATGTTGATCATATCAGCAGAAAGACAAATCTTGCAAGTTAGGAAAAAAGATCACTTGGGCCCTCCCCTCTGATAACCACTTAATGTTCTACAAATAAGCCATTGTTGACAAAATTTTCAGTCTCTCTATATTAGTCCCTTATGCAATTTTCCAGTTTTTACTTTCTCTCCTTCTGTCTCAGAAAGTCCCCCATGGGTTTTTCTTGGTATTTGTGTTCCTTTGGTCTTGTGCCCTTCCAAATTCCCATTCCACATTTCCCTCATTAAATTACAAGTCCTCTTCTTCCCCTCAATGTAATTATCTATAACTTTATTGCTCCCTGGCCTTGGATTGCATTTAAATAGAAAATATATAGACATACTTAAGGATTTGCTATTTTGATTAATGTCA
Source organism: Myrmecobius fasciatus (assembly GCA_023553655.1). Taxonomy (NCBI): domain Eukaryota; kingdom Metazoa; phylum Chordata; class Mammalia; order Dasyuromorphia; family Myrmecobiidae; genus Myrmecobius; species Myrmecobius fasciatus. The sequence continues at coordinate 9,695 of JAJPUD010012221.1, forward strand.
CCTGGCTGAATTCACTTTCTATTTCGGAAATATAAAACCCCAAAGTTGTCCATCACATTCATGGAACTTGCCACACTTGGGTTATATAGATCTTTCTCTAAATGGGCTTTTGCAGCCTCCAAACAGAATTATTGTTTGTGCTGATCTGGGTCTTCCTTCCCTTGTCTCCCTGCTGCTGTACCCTCTTTGGCCTCTTAGTCTGCTGATTCTCATTTAAGAAGTCTGAAATTTCTCTAATTGACCCCCTTGCCAGTTTTGAATTTGTGAGCCTCAGGCATAACCTAATTTTTCTCTTTTTAACCAGTTTTCTGCACTTAACCTCTTAGTTGGATTTTCTCCATGACTTTAAGCATGTCTTTGTTTCTTTCTGTTTTTTTTCATTACTCTGTCACTGTCCCTATTGCATGTGGCCTGATCATGGACTATTTGAAATCTTGGTCTTCCTTCCTAATATTGTCATTATGTATGTGAGATTCAGGATCCCTCAGCCTTAGAGAAAAGTAATAACTAGAATAGAATCAAGATTCTTCTAGAAGAAAGAAAATTTATTTTTCAAAATTTGTTTTATTTTTAATTTATGGAATAAAACAAGTAGATTTCCAGTTTTATGTACATTAATATATATACATACATATATATACACACACAAATATATATACATATAGTATTTTAAGAAACCAAAATTTAGAGGATGCTTGCCCAGCTTGGATTCCTTAGCAACTAGACACAACTGAGTTTAGCACCTATTTAAGATGAATAATAAGTTGTAATTATCAGTGTTTTTCTACTCATTTTCAGTCTCCTTTCCTGGGTCTTCATTTATTTCTTGTTGACAAATTATGAGTATCCCACAAAGTTCTATTATATGACCTATATTCTTTTCCCAATACAAACTATCTCTTAGTGATTTCATTCATTCATACAACATCTCTATACAAATGACTCTTAGAAGTAGATATGCAGCCTAGGAATTTCCTGAGATCTAGTTCCACATTATTTATGAATTAGGGATATGTCAGACTGGTATCCTGTAGTCATCTCAAACTCAACACATACAAAATAGAACTTACTATCTTTCTTTGGGCCTAACTTTTTTACTTCTGTTGAGGGGGACTTCAAGTCATTAAGATTTGTAACTTTAGAGTCATCCTTGAATCAGTCTTCTTTGTATTCCACAGAAGCAAAACATTATTAAATCTCATTCAGTCTACCTGCCAACATGTTGTTTGAGCCATTACTACATCTTTTTTGAACAGTTTTTTGTATTGTTGAGTCATTTTTCTTGTCACTGACTTGTTGTGATCCTATTTGGAGTTGTGCTTGCAAAGACACTGTAATTGTTTGCCATTTCCTTCTCCAGTTCATTTTACAGGTGAGAGAACTGAGGCAAACAAGAAAGTGACTTGCTCAGGGTCATGTAGATAGTACTGAGGTCAGATTTAATTAAAAAACGATGAGACTTATTTTCTTTTTTTTTTTTAATAATTTTTGCTTTTTGCTGAGGCAAATGGGGTTAAGTGACTTGCCCAGAGTCACACAGCTAGGGAATGTTAAGTGTCTGAGACCAGATTTGAACTCAGGTCCTCCTGACTTCAAGGCTAGTGCTCTATCCACTGTGTCACTTAGCTGCCCCAAGACTTCTTTTCTTGACCCTAGATCTTATACTCTATCAATTACACTACCTTGTTGCCCCCTGAAAAAACTTAATGGCCTTCTAATTGATCTCCTTGCCTCATGTCTCTGCCCAACTCTAATTTATTTCCCACAGAGCTGCCAAATAAATATTCTCAAGAAATAGTTAAAACTGTGTCTCTCCCCTGCTCAACAAAATATTCTGTGGTTCTCTGATATCCCTAGAAAAAATATAAAATTTTCAATCTGGCATTTGAAGCCAGTTACAATCTGTCTTAAAGAGAAATTTGATAATTTATTTCATTTTCTATCACTTCCCCTTCACATCATCTACATTCCATTCAAACAAACAAGCTAGCAGATCCCCAGATCTGTTGCTTAACTTCTGCCTCCTTCTTTATGTACAGAAAGTCCTCAGTTAGTTTGCTATTTAGTTGATGATTTGTTTTTCAGTCATGTTCAACACTTTGCGATTCCATTTTGGATTCGATTGATAAACATACTGGAGTGGTTTGCCATTTTCATCTCCAGCTCATTTTGTTAATTGGGAAATTGAGGTAAACAGGGTGAAGTGACTTGCTCAGGCTCCCTCAGCTATTAAGTGTTGGAGGCCAGATTTGAACTTAGGGAGATGAGTCTTCCTAGTTTCAGACCCATAGGAAGCAACAGCAAATAAAACAAGACAAAATGAAGAATGGCATAGAAGGAAGAATATTGGAAATCAGATAACCTGGTTTAAAACTCTGAATAAGGCTGTCAGACCTGAGGTTTTGCCATTTAACCTCTTGGACCTTGGTTGTTTTATCTAGAAAGCAAAGCATTGAGATCAGATGCTCTCAGAAGTTTCTTGTTTCCCTAGATGTATGATCCTGTGACTTCCCTGGGCATCATTTTTCTTATCTGTAAAACTGAGCTCTAAGTAGTTCTCTTCTAACTTCCCATCTATGAATCTGTGAATTTTCTGAACCTTCTTCATTCCTTTATGACATTCCCTTATCTATAAAATAAGGAGCTTGAACGAGATAGGCTCTGAGACTCATCCCATTTTTAAATTGATTTTTTGATGACCCTGTGAACCTAAGTGGGCTAGTTGGAAGGGAAGTAGGAGCAGGATAAGCTTTAAGGAATGAATAGTGTTTGGATAGATGGAAGAAGGGGCTAAACAAAAGACAAAATGAACTATGTATCAGTATCCATGAAAAAAAATTCTCAGGGACCCAGGGAATAAAAAAAATGACAACTCATATTTTCTGACCCATATTAATAATTCAAATTTCTTTAGTACCTTAAGGTTTACAAAGCAGTATTTTTTTTCCTGAAAGAGGTAGAATAAAACTACGATTCTTAGGAAGAACTGGAACTTAGAAAAGAGACTCCCCCAATATCAGATAAATAGTAAATGTCCAAAACTGGACAATGATGTCAATTCTCTAATTTATCTGACTGGGGCTCTTTCTTAACTTTCTTAGAGATTTCCCTGCCAAGTGAGAATCAGGTCTAATATTTTATCTAGGGCTCTGTTCACTCTGCTAAAAGCATCCCTTTTCTTAGAAGTTGGAGAGGACATGTCACTTCATTCACTCTTTCCCACCTGCCTGCCCCATTTTGGGATATGTAAGTAATTCAATGTGTATTATAATTCACTTTCATTGATAAATAGGCAATAAAAATGCACATACAACTCAAGTAAGATCAATTTATTTCAATACTTTTGACATAGCTGCAGTAGTGACTCTGGCTTAGACAACCAACAATACCATTCCCCACCAAGAGAAGTGGTAAGATGTTGGGCATAAATTAGGATTAAATGTCACCTAGATAATGAGGCTGCATCTTTACAGATTTATTTTTTCCTTTCTTGCCTGGCAAACACTCTAAGCTGGCAATCAGGCAAGGCAGCCGTCATGACACAACCTTTATGGTATGAAAAATATCCCCCAGAATTTATTGGAGATGCCAATGGCATCACGAGGACCTGATATTTACAGTCATGGCTTCCCAAGATTTCAAATTAATGAAAGGATAGTTGCAAGAAAAGAAAGAGAGAGACAGAGACAAATTGAAGAAAGGCAGACAGGAAGAGACAGAGAGAGGAAGAAAGAAGAAGAAAGAAGAAGAAGAAGAAGAAGAAGAAGAAGAAGAAGAAGAAGAAGAAGAAGAAGAAAGAAAGAAAGAAAGAAAGAAAGAAAGAAAGAAAGAAAGAAAGAAAGAAAGAAAGAAAGAAAGAGAAAGGAGGAGGAGGTGATGATGATTATGAAGAAGAAGAAGATCTGATTCATTATTTGTGACCCTAGAGATTAATACTAGAAACAATAGATAGAAATTTCAAAGAGGCAGAGTTACTTTCATGTCAGGGAAAACATTTCGATTAGAGTTAGATAAAACTGGAATGGATTCTGTTCCAGGAAGTAGTAGGGTTTCCAATCTCTGGATTTCTTCTCTCTGGAGATTGGATTAAAAATAATTAAGGATAATGTAAAGGGTTTTTGCTCAAAAGTCACTGAGCCATATGATCCTGAATATTTCCTTTTAACTGCAAGAGTTTATGATCCCATGTAATCATAGACTTCAGCACTGGAAGGAATATTAGTTTTTTTTCCTAGTCCAACATCCTCATTCTTCTGCTAAGCAAACTGAGGTCCAGAAAAAAAAAGTGCCTTGCTTTCAGGTGGCCAAACAGCAGCAGAACCAGGACTAGAAGGCAGGTTTGCTGAAATCAGGTGTTTAATATATGGTCATAAGACCCTAAGAATTTGATGATATGTGACTAATTTTTTATAAGTTCTCTCCCTTGGGAGGTGAAGTCAAAATAACAGTGTAAAGGCAAGAGCTTTCCCCCAACCCCCTTTAAATACTTTTAAATAATAAGAAATTTTAGAGTATCAAATTCACAAAAAGACAGAACAATTTTTCAGCAAAAGGCAACTTAGAAAGTCGTCAGGAAAGGTCTGTTCCACCAGGGTGGGACTGGAATGCAGTGTTGGCACAGGATGTGCCAGTACAGCCCTAGCCCCAGAAAACCAGAAGCAGCCCTTGGAAGCCACAGAATTAACAGGGATGGCAGTAGCAGCAGAAGCAGCAGAGGTGAAGGCTTCTGCCCAGACAGTAAGGAGGTAGAACAGCTGGTGAGAAGGAGATTACTGGCGTCTCTTTGCTAGCACCAAGGCAAGACTCTCTTTCTTTGTCCATACTCAGATCCAGGTTTCAGTGCTGGCTCACAATCCCAAGATAAAGAAAAGCATAAAACAATAGAATTTATAGCCAGAGTTAATCAGGGACCCTCCTCATAGTTCCAAGACAGAAAAGAATGCTTGCAGTCACTCACAGACCAAAGGATAGTCCTTGAGAGTAGTGAGCACACTTCTTCATGAATAAAAAGTCAAAAACTTAAATCAGGTGCCTAGAAGCACCCACAAACCTGAAAACAAAGTTCTGCTTTAGCAGTGTTAAAAATTAAGTAATAAGATGGAAAAATGATCAAAAAACAGAAAGAAAAAAAAAGATTCTGATTATACAAAGTTACTGTGGTGACAAGGAAGATCAAAATACACACTTGGAAGATAGCAAAATCAAAGTTACTACATCTAAAACCTTCAAGAAATATAAGAAGTGGTCTCAGGTATGAAACATTGCAAAAAAGATTTTGAAAATCAGTTAAAACAGGTAGAAGAAAAATTTGGAAGAGAGATTAAATGCAAAAGTAAATACATATAAGCACAAGAATGTCTTAAAAAGCAAAATTGGACAAATGATAAAAAAGATAAAAAAGTTCACTGAGGAAAATAATTCCATAAAAATTAGAATTGAACGAGTGGAAGCTAATGACTTTTTGAAAAATCAAGAAAAAAATGAAACAAAACCAAAAAAAATAAACAATATAAAACAATATGAAATATCTCATTACAAAAACAACTGACCTGGAAAATAGATCTAAGAAAAAAAATTTAAAAATATTAGTCTACCCAAAAGATATGTTCCAAAAATAGCCTGGGCATCACCTTTCAGGAAATTTTTAAGGAAAACTGTACTGATATTCTAGAATCACAGCATAAAATAGAAATTGAAAGAATCCACAAATCACAAATCACAAATCCTAAAGGAGATCTCAGGATGAAAACTCATAGAAATATTTTAACCAGTTCTGGAAATCCCAGGTCAAGGAGAAAATGTTGCAAACATACAGAAAGAAATAATTCAAGTATAAAGAAGCCTTAGTCACGATAACACAAAATCTGGAAGCTTGTATATTAAAAGATCAGATGGCTAGAGGGTAATGGAGCTAGGATTACAATCAAAATCACCTACTCAGTAAAACTGAATATAATCCTTTAGGGGAAATGACAGATCTTCAATGAAATAGAAAACTTTCAAGCATTCATTTTGGAAAGGCCAGAGCTGAATAGAAAATCTGACTTTCAAATACAGACCTTAAGAGCCTCATAAGGAGATAATCAGGAAAGGGAAATCATAAGGGACTTAATAAATTAATCTGTTTGCATTCCTACATGGGAGGATAACTTGTAACTTATTAGAACTTCCTCATTATTTAGGGCAGTTAGATAGTACACACACACACACACACACACACACACACACAAGAGGGCACCAGTGTGAATTGAATATGAAGAGATTATATCTTAAAAAATAAAATTAATGGTTCAGAGAGGAATGTACTGGGAGAAGGAGAAAGGGAAAAGTGTCATGATATAAATTATCTGCCATAAAAGAGGCAAGAAAAAGCTTTTACAATAGAGAAGGATGGAGTGAGGTGGAGTAAATGAACTTTCCTCTTATCAGAATTGGTTAAAAGAGGAAATAACATATACAACACAGCAATATAGGAGGGGAAGAAGATATGAAAAGGAAAGTGATAGAAGAGAGAGCATATTAGGGGAAATAGGGATCAGAAGAAAAACACTTTTGAAGAGGTGTGGGGTGAAAGAAGACAGAATAGAATAAATGGGGTAAATACACATTTAGCAATAGTAATTGTCAAAAGGATTTTGAGGCAAGATTCTTTGATGAAGAACTCATTTCTCAAATACATAGAGAACTGAGTCGAATTTGTTAAAAAAAAACATTTCCCAATTGATAAATGATCAAAAGCTATGAACTATGTCCAAAGGGCTATAAAATCATGTATATACTCTTTGACTTAACAATATTATTATGAGATATGTATCCCCAAAGAGATTTTAAAAAAAGAAAAAGACATATAGGTACAAAATTATTTATAACAGCTCTTTTTTCAGAGCAAAGAATTGGAAATTGAAGGGATGTCCATCATTTGGGGAATGGATGAATAAATTGTGGTATGTTATTATGATGGAATACTCTTATTCTATGGGAAATGATGAGTGGCATCCTCTAAGAAAAACCTGGAAAGTCCCTGAACATATGCAAAATAAAATGCATTGGGTACAAAATAATGATAATGTTATGCGATGATCAGCTGTGAATAACTTTGCTGTTCTCAGAAATACAGTGATCCAATACTATTCTGAAGGACTTATGATGAAAAATGCTATCCATACTCAGACAAAGAATTGATTGTGTCTGAATACAAATCAAAACCTGCTCTTCTAAAATTTTATTTTTTTTCTTTTTTTGAGGTTTTTTTCTGGGGGGAGAGGAAGAATCTATGTTTTTCTGTTTTTTTTTCACAACATGAGTTTTATGGAAATGTCTTGCATAACTTTGAAGAGGTAAAAGAATAACCAGGAGTGGTAAATGTGAAAAAGTTTTGGGAGAACAATTGATTGTAAAAATAATATTATGTAAAAATAGCATAACAGATACTCAGTTTGTGATATAGAGCAGCCATTACATGACAGCCATCACAGGTACAAAGGTTTGCTTTGTACCTGTGATAGATTATATTAAAGGTTATTATGTGAATTAACATTCAAGAGTTTGCAAGAAAAGGTGTTTTAACAATTAACAAATAAAAAGGGGAAAGTCACCAATAGGAAGAAGCCATTAAAAGGAATACATTATGAGGAGGGAGTAAAGCCATTGACTGGCAGTCTAAAACCATAGAGTGGTTAAGCTGACTGACCCAAAAAGGGGGTTAGCAGGGGAAGGGGATTACAACATCAACTGTCAAACTAACCCTAAAAGGGATTTAGCACACTAAAGGAGTTAGCTATAACTAGGACAAAGGCACTAAGGTGTGATTGGTGTGACAGAGAAGAAAAAGGACCTGCAGTTGCAGGTTAACCTTAAAAAGGATTTAACCAATATCTACATCAAGAGTAGCTCTTTATAGGGGAAATATGACCTATGGGGTTGGGTATCCTAACTTGGCTTTCTTATTGGATAAGATGAGGTGAGATTTCTAAGGATCTTCAACTGGGATGGGACTGTAATAAAGTGAACTTGAACAAAAGGCCTACTTAAGAACAAAAGACTTACATAATATGTTGATCCTATCAATGCTATTCTCAGCTTGCCACAGAAAATATAATCTTACTAGTGCTTTAGACTTTCTCTGCTTATGCCTACCCATCTACCCAGGATCTCATCAACTTCTCAGTTGCCTCTTCAGTACAGATGGAGGAATGGAAAAGGAGGAAGGTAAAAAAAGCTGTAGCTCAACATTTTAAGTAAAACAAATATTTAGGTCAAAGGATATGAACAGACAATTTTCAGATGATGAAAATAAACTATTTCTAGTCATATGAAAAGGTGCTCCAAATCACTATTGGTCAGAGAAATGCAAATTAAGACAACTCTGAGGTACCACTACACACTTGTCAGATTGGCTAAAATGACAGTAAATGATAATGACGAATGTTGGTGGGGATGTGGGAAAACTGGGAGACTGATAGATACATTGTTGGTGGAACTGTGAATGAATCCAGCCATTCTGGAGAGCAATTTGGAACTATGACCAAAAAGTTATCAAACTGTGCATACCCTTTGACCCAGCAGTGTTTCTATTGGGCTTATATCCCAAAGAGATCTTAAAGAAAGGAAAGGGCCCCACATGTGCAAGAAGGATCGTGGCAGCCCTTTTTGTAGTGGCTAGAAACTGGAAACTGAATGGATGCCCATCAATTGGAGAGTGGCTGAACAAATTATGGTATATGAATGTTATGGAATATTATTGTTCTATAAAGAAATGACCAGCAGGATGATTTCAGAGAGGCCTGGAGAGACTTGCATGAATTAATGCTGAGTGCAATGAGCAGAACCAGGACATCATTATACACAGCAACAACAATACTATATGATGATCAATTCTGATGGACACGGCTCTCTTCAATAATGTAATGTTTCAAACCAGTTCCAATTGTTCAGTGAAGAAAACCATATACATCCAGAGAGAGGGATATGAAATGTGGACCACAACATAACATTTTCATGCTCTCTATTGATATTTGCTTGCATTGTTTTCTTTCTCTGATTTTTTTTCTTGTAGATAAGATTTTTCTTGCACAACAATGATAAGCATGGAAATATGTATACATATACATATATTCAATTTGTCAAGTATTTTAACATAATTAACATGTAGTGGATTTCCTGCTATCTAAGGGAGGAGTGAGGACTAGGGGGGGGGAAATTTGTAACAGAAAGCTTTATAAGGTTCAGTGTTGAAGAATTACCCATACATATGTTTTGCAAATGAAAAATTTTAATTAAAAAAACCAAATATTTAAAAAATGTTTTGTGTTACCAAGAAAAAATAAAATATTAAATTAAAAAACCCTTCCTTATTACCTCTCTCCTCTTATTTTTTCCACAAAAAAGACTTAATTTTTTCTCTCCTTTTCCTTTTTTTTCTTAAAGGAAATTTAAGATTCTTGTGACTTTTCAATACATAGCAACACTATAGAATAATAAAGCATATTTTTGTTCTGTCTATTCCAGGTGTTCCTTTTAAAACTCCCAAGGTATCTGAATAGATTTCTTTCTTATGGTTCAAATCTTAAACTCAAATTATTGTTTCTGTTTTGGACAGAAACCCTGAGAGTCTTCCCCTTCCATATTGGGCTTATATTAATTAATCAATCAATTGATTGATCGATTGATTGTTTATGTTATTTTTTTGACAAGTAAAAGAAGCCATTTTTCATCTCAATAGCCTTAATCATTGAAGGGGTGTTGCTTCTGTCATACTGGGACCTGTTAAAGACATTAGCTTAAAGATCTTCCACTGTGTCCTGAATCATTTCCAGTTGTTTTGATCTAAACATATCTTTCCAGTGAGCCCAGATGTTTCCAGAGGAGAAAGTAAGGCTAGTGACTATGTACAATCCTCTCTCACTGATATCCTCTTCACTTGCATGTCAAGGCATTCACCCTTCTGATGTCACAGTCCTTTTCCAGAATGAGGGACAAACAACAGAAACCTTTATTTAGTGAGACTTATGGATTGTGGAACTTGAAACTACTTTAGCCCAGACACAAAACTTGCATTCTTAGAAATCAAGAATAAAAGTCTGGCATTTTTCCTCATAAGTATACTTAGACCATGAATTCCTAAGTCCCATATGATTAGTTCACTGGGTGAACATTAGTCTTAACAATTTAGGAAGGCTTTGGACATGCCATTTCCACTGAAGAAGGGCATTAATTCTAATAAAAATGGAAAACGTCTTTCTTGTCTCTTGATAAAAATTTTACAAGTATAAGGGCAGTCTGGAAGTGAATTAGCTGTCCACTGAGGAATCAAAAACCACAGGCTTAGCAAAGAAAGAAAAAATGTTTGACCTTTAGAAGACAGTTTTATTTTATGTAAAAAAAAATTCTTCTAGGGTTTCCCTCTTCCCCTTGAATTAATAATTTGAAAATATATTTAACTTTCTACCATCAAATCCAACTCATATTTGGATAATGATGAATCCAAGGGCAAAGGGATGGAGAATAAAATAAAAACTTCTGTCTGTCTGGCTATGTTTGATTAAAGATGTCTCTCTCTCTCAAGGAAATGAATTTTCTATTTTTCTACATGGGTAATTTCATTAATGTACTACTTCCTTCACATTTTTATGTAACTTCATTAAAATACTACTATTATCATCACGACTCCACACATAACATTTATATAATACATCCCTTTCAAAATTTTATTTGCCAGACACCATTATAGATATATTTCCTGTTACAGTAAATAGAATGGCTTTGGAGTCAGTATTGGATTCAAATTTCACCTCTTGCATCTATTATCTCTGTGTCTTTGGACAAGTCAGTAACTTCTTCTGAGTCTCAGTTTTCTTATATGCAAATCAGGAAACTTGATGGATTCTAAATAGCCCTTCACCTATAAATCTATGGTCTTATGAAAAGTAATGGAGCAAGGTAGCCATATGAAAAGTAGGAATGAAAAGTTGTAACTTGTATGTTTTTTTTTTTCCTGTGGGACTCATACATTACCCTTTTCAAGTAATATACATTAACCTTATTAGAAACATTCTTGGACTGATATTTTATCTCTTTAAACATGATGATGGTTTGGGATCCAGTAGCAAAGAGGAATGTGTAGTAGAGGCAGATGGAAGAGGTTTTCAACTTTTGTTGTTGTTGTTATTGTCTTTATCTTAAAATTTTCTTCCTTCAAAATAGAAATTTGTTTAAAAATTAAGTTCAGTTTAGAAATTAAGAGTCTTAGGTAGACTTCTGTTTCCTACAATTATTAGCCAAATGAACTTGAAGAAATTACTATACTACTCAGCCTTGATTTTCTCCTTGGTAAAATTAGAATAATAATAGTACTTATAATGCTGTAGCCCTTGACTCTTGGAGAGACAGAATGAGTCTTTATTCAAGCCCTCCTTTCTCTTTTAGCCAGGAGAGGGGCTGTTGGACATGCATGTATTAGAAATGGAGACCTTACTGCACCTTCAAAGTGATTGAGGAAGGTAGTTGTTCTCTGGTCTATCTTCTCTTTCTCTCTTTTTTATTATAGGTTTTTATTTTTTGAAAAAAAATGCAAAGATAGTTTTCAACATTCACCCTTGAAACCTTGTGTTCCAATTTTTTCTTCCTCCCTCCTTGTTCCACTAAATAGCAAGTAAAGCAATATATGTTGAACACATGCAATTCTTTTATATATATTTCCAATTATGCTACACAAGAAAAATCAGATCAAAAGGGAAAAAATGAAAAAGAAAAAAAAAAAACAAGCAAGAAAACAACCACCACAAAAGGTGAAAAATACCATGTTGTGATCCACATTCAGTCCCCATAGTCCTCTGTTTAGATGCAGATGACTCTCTCCATCCCAAGACTAGTAGAATTGGCCCAAATCACCTCATTGCTAAAAAGAGCTACATCTGTCACAGTTAGTCATCACAAAACCTTGTTGTTGTGTTGTGTTCCTCTCACTTCACTTATCTGCTCCATCTTCTCTATGAAATTATACAAAACTAAGATGATTCCATTTACAAGTACATGAAATGTTCACATGCTTATAGACAACACAACTGAAGATGAACAGTTCTTGTTTGTTTTTTAATTAAAACTTTTTACTTTCAAAACATATACATAGATAATTTTCGACATTCACCCTTGCAAAATCTTATGTTTCAAATTTTTCCCTCCCCCCTTCCCTAGACAGCAAGTAAACCCATATATGCTAAACCTGCCCCCATTCCTTAGACAGCAAGTAAAGAAAGCCCAACTCTGATGGACTAACCACCATGTTTAAATGCCAACTGCATGTTACCTAGAACTCACACAAGGCAATCATTCACATAGTAGTCAGAAGAAGCAAAACAAGGACACTCTCAAGGTCTCTTTAAAGAATTTCAGAATCAATTGTGTGTCATGGGAGAAACTGGCAAAGGACAGCCCAGTATGGCATTCCCACATTAAAGAACGCACTATGCCCTATTAAGAAAACTTAATTGCAGCAGCTCAAAAGCACAAATTTAGAGACATCTCCACTCCAAATGTTCATGTAAACTGTGTCTGACCTATTGAAATTTCTGAGTTCACTGGTCTGATTAGCTACAGTCTGATCCAAAATATCTTGACTCCAACAGAATGATACTTCTCAGATTCTCTGAGAATGAACAACAAGACAACCACCAACCAATCCCATATTCTCTCTTTCCTCCATCCTATCAGCATGTTCTAGGAAGGTTTAGGACCAAGAGGTAGGTTAGAGTGCAGCTTCTTAAACTGTGATTTGTGACTCCATATGGCTTTATAATGTGGAGATCAAATTATGACTTATTATCAGTAAATGTTTGATTTGTATACCTATGTTATCTACCTATATTCAGGGTCACATAAAAATGTCTTGGGGGAAAAGAGATGGTAAGTGGAAAAAGTTTAAGAAGCCCTGGTTTAGAAAAACCAGGACACGAGCATGGAGATGACTATGGTAAAGGGTCAGTGCTACATGAGACAAGGAAATTCACTGGAAGTCAGAAGCAGCAGAATTGTTGATTCTGCTGTCTCTATCCAAAACAGTTTGGAGAGCTCTTCATATTGGGATTTCCCAACTTTCATTTTAGCTTCAAGTAGAAAGGGTGTTAGCTATACTTGATCTTTTGGGGGAGTGACTTTTCCAAGATTGCTTTGGGGAAGAAAAGGGTTAGATTAACGCTGTTCTCATTCAAAATTATGTCTGGCATTATTTTCAGTTGTTTTATTATTTATTCCTGTCCCAAACTAATATTATTTCACCACTGGACAACTGAATGTATAGGTTTGCATTGACTTCAAATGTGCCTAGTTTTCAAACTGGGCAAAAACAATAAAAACAAAGATAACTAAAAAACGATTTTAAGATTAACACTCTACTCTAAATTGAGGCTGAGAGGATCCATGAGTGATGCTTTGAAATTTTAAGGATTGTCTTGAAGAAGTCCTCTGCAGTTCTAAAAGTGATATAGGAAAGTGAACAATAATTTTAATAATTATTATATGCAAGGAACTGTTGAGGGAAAGACAAAGTCAAAAGTAATACTGATACTTCATTGTGTTATAAAGTCAAAAGGCTATACCAGCAAAATCTAAGGTGGGGGCAAATGCTGCCAAACTGGAAAGGTTTGGGATATAGTTATGGCAAAAGATTAGCCTACATAAGTATTAAGGAGAGATTTATCCCCTAAAGCAAAATGACCATTAGAAAATGAATTCTTTGGCCCCAGGCAACCTTATGAAATAAATATATCTATGCAATTCTCTTTACTTGTTTGACTTCCACTTCTGATTCATTAATTAAAACAATAATAAAGAGAGTGGGATCCTAAAAATCACATAGATATTGGAACCTCTAGAAATGTTAACTTCTGGTACTTTTCCCAACAAATGAGGAATAATTTTTTATTTGAGGAAATAAGCCACACATTCAATTGCTATTATCCATCTTATTTTTTCCTCCCACTTTATTTGTGCCATTTTTTTAAACTTTCAATTTTCTTTTCAGCTCTGAATTCTCTCTCCATTTCCTTTCATTAAATTAGTGAAAAAGCAAAAAAATAAAAATTGCAAACTTATCTAGTTAAGTAAATAAATCTACATTAGTCAAGTCAAATATGTATTCTTAATCCATCATTTTACTAATTTGGAAATGTAGCTTGTTTCATCATGAGTCTTTTGTGTTAGAAACAAAATGCCTTATCAAGAACTCCACTGACTTACTGATGAATCCAGAAAAAAAGATTTTATTTACATTCTTAAAACAGAAGGTGTCTAAAGTAGTAAGCATGCCTTTGAAGCATAAAATATTCCTTATCCCAAAATGCAAGTCCTTCTCTTGTTTTCACCATTAACTGGGTACTGCAGAGATTACAGACTATCTGGAGAATTTACTTCCTCCATGAGTCTCCAACCCTAATTACATCTCCCCTTAGTGTTCATCATTTTTGGACATAGTTGACTTCCTTCCCTGATTCCCCATTGACTGGGTACTATAGAGGTTACAATCTATTCAAAGTGCCTAATTCTCCCATGTGAGTGTGAGTCTCCACCTCTTATTACAACTCATAATGTGTTTCTTATTCTAATTTATGGCTTCCTTCCAAAAATTTTGTTTCTTCTTGTTCCACATCAGCCAAACATTTTGATTCCCTTTCTTAGTTTTTAATTTCATTTTTCTGATTAAAGTTTCATTTCTCAGCATTTCTCTAATTTAAGTTTTGTAATTCTATGGAATAGCTTCTTGACTTGAGCATGAATTGGATTTAAATGAGGCAGAGTTACACAAAGCTACCAGCCTCACATATTCAATTATTACTGTTAATGATACTCCAAGTCAATCAATTCATCTATCAAGAATTGGATGGCTAGAAACTGGAAACTGAAGGGATGCCCATCAATTGGAGAATGGCTGAATAAATTATGGTATATGAATGTTATGGAGTATTATTGCTCTGTAAGAAACGACCAGCAGGACAATTTCAGAGAGGCCTGGAGAGACTTGCATGAACTGATGCTGAGTGAAACGAGCAGAACCAGGAGATCATCATACACAGCAACAACAGTATTACATGATGATCAATTCTGATGGACATGGCTCTCTGCAACAAAGAATTGTCTCAAACCAGTTCCAATTGTTCACTGAAGAAAACCATATACACCCAGAGAGAGGGAAATGAAATATGGACCATAACGTAACATTTTCATGATCTCTACTGACATTTGTTTGCATTGTGTTGCCTTTCTTTGATTCTTTTTTTTTTCTTGTAGATAGGATTTTTCTTGCATAACTTCTCAAGCATTTCAACATTATTAGCATGTAGTGGACTTCCTGCCATCTAGGGGAGGGGAGAGGACTGGGGGTAAAATTTGTAATGGAAAGCTTTGTAAAGATCAATGTTGGGGAACTACCCATACATATGTTATACAAATAAAAAGCTTTAATAAAAAAATAATAAAAAAAAATTCTTTGGAAAAAAAACTAACAACAACAAAAAAAAGAATTGGATGGGTTAATGTGCCAGACCCTGTGTTAAATCCTGGGAATCCGATAAACAGAATAAATGATCTTTTCACTTAAGGTGCTAACATTGTAAAGGAGGAAGACAGCATTCATTTAAATAAGCATATGTAAGATAAATACAAACTTGATGCTTTTTCTATGGCAACATTCTGCCTTTCATTTATATACATTATCTTATTTAACTCTTCCAATTACTCTGTGAGGTAAGTATCCTGAGTATTATTTCTTGAATTGTTCCTGAGTATTATTTCTTGACTTGTTTCATTAATCTGGGGAAACCCCCAGGATGGAAGCTATCTCCTCAAGCAGATTTATAACTGTTCATCAACTTATGGTGTCAGAGAACAGCCTTGGACCACTAAAAGTTCAAATGATTCTTTCATGGAAAAACAGTTAATAAGTCACAGAGATAGGATTCCCATTGTAATTTCCTGACTGTAAGTCTAACTCCCTAATCCTAAGGCAACACAATCTCTAAATTTCTCAGTATATCCAAAATCTGATTTTAATATGGAATTCAGTGTGAGCAAGTAGAAAAAAAGATCAACATGGTTTTTATTTCCTTCCCTCTCCTGTTCTTTTTACTTATTTATCTACTCAGAGCTCATTTTTATTTCTTTCAGTTAAGTGGTTAGCCCAAATTCCTTTTCTCTACTTTCTTTCAACTTTTAAAATTTTCTAAGTTTATATCGTTAAAAACCCCCAATATTTATGTCCTTATTCTCTTCATCAAATTTCCCCTCTTACTTTAAAGCATTGTCATTATGCCTATTTCTTCCTCATTTAGGCTGTATGTTCCTCGGGTGACTAGAACTTCTAAGACATCTGAGTTGAGTTCCCTTCTAAACAGTTTCTGTTATTGACTTATAAATTTCACCTCTTACTTTCCCTACTTTTTGATGTATCCTTCAAGGGACAGAGAGAAGCATTAGCCTATGATGGCTACCTGCTGAAAGTCATTTTCTTCTCTAATTTGCCATAAAATCTTCCTTCTGGGCCAATATTTTCCCATCCTTTTGCATGTAAATTCTAGGTACCTATCTTGTCTCCCCCACCTTGGTGCTCTGATTCTCCTTTTTCTAAAATTTTATTTTTAATTTTTAAATAGTATTTTATTTTCCCAAATACATCCAAAAATAATTTCCAGCATTGACTTTTGCAAAACATTGTGTTTCAAATTTTTCTCCCTTTCTCCTCACCCCCTTCACCAGGATAAAAGCAATCTGATATAGGATAAATATATGCAGTCCTTCCATAAATCATTCCACATTTGTTATGCTACACAAAAAAAATCTGATTTTCCTTCTTCTAATCCCTGGACTTGTAGACACTTTCAGGAGTGGTCTCTCTCCAGACCAGATCATTGAAGGTTATAGTCATTGTTAACTCCCCTACCTCCCAAACTTCCCTTTATGGAACATTTCTCTTCTTCCATATGAGTAATGATAAGAAAGCAAGTTCTCTCTCTAGCTTCTAAATCAAAATTTCCCTCTTTCTTTGAGCCTGTTTCAATCTCTCCCCTTGCTAGCTCACCCTTATTGCAGTTGGACCTCTTCACTGAGGATCACAGGAGTTAGTTTTGCTTCCTCTTTTATGACACTTGATTAAGGTAATTCCCTTTTCTCTTCTTCCTCTCTCCCCTCAGGTCATTCATTTTTTTTTAATTTAGCAAGCATTTATTATCTACTTGTTATATGTGAATCATTTATCAAAGGGATTTTTACTAAGACTTTTGGAATATGCTGTATATGAAATGAGAATATAATCTGTTTACATGGATGTAAAATTATTTATTCTATGGAATTCCTGTTTTCTCTGTCACCTTCTTCTCTCACAGGGTCTCAGTCTTTGCCACTGCTCAGTGCTGCATGGTTTTCAAGTGATTTTGGAAACTGTGTGCATTCTCCAAGACTTATATACAGGCTTTGGGGACTTCACTTTATCTTTCCTATCCATGACTTCAAAATACAAACATGTCAACAATAACATCAATCATTAGAAGAGCTGGCCTTAGAATTCAGAAAAGTCAGGGTTCAAACCCTGTCTCTGACAAATGCTGACTGTATGACCCCAGATAATTCTCTGAGAAAATAAATTTTGGGACTAGTGCTGATCTGTGATGGAATAAAAGTTTCTTCAGTGAGTACTTGAATAGAATCTGAAACAAATTGCTTTCTTAGAGAACATTTGTTTACAAAGGGCTTTCTAAGCCATGACAGGATTTGATCCTCAACTACTCTTTATGGGAGGAGTTTTTTTGGATGTTATTCTTGTGTTGTTTGTACTATTGAATGAGGCTCTCTATGACCAATAATAATCTTTTATGTAGGTAGTCAGTTTTGGGGGTGGAAATAATTATTTCACTTAAGTATCAAATTCCACCAATGGAACCAAAGTCTTTATTTCAAGAGAACCAAGACTTCAAAAGCAAGGTTACCTTGGAAATGGAACCAAGTAGTTTAAATTCAAACTAAATAATAAGTGATTAGGTAGAGTGGTGGATAGAACAATGAACTTATTATTAGGAAGACTCATCTGTCTGAGTTAAAATCTAGCTTCAATGTAACCCCAGTCAAGTCACTTAAATTTGTTTGCCTCAGTTCCTCATCTGTAAAAATGAACTGGAGATGGAGATGGTAAATCATTTCATTATTGCTGCCAAGAAAACCCCAAATGGGGTAGAGTTGAACACAACTGAAAAATGACTAACCTGAAAGGCATAAATGCCTCACAGCAGATCTATTTCTGAGATGAGCACTGGTGTCCAAATATGCAAATGATAAATTGTGTGATTTCAAATTAGATATTGGTTCATCTTGAACATGGTTGCTTCATCTTGAAAATGAGTAAGTTATAGGCAGCTAGGTGGCACAATGGATAGAGCATCAGCCCTGAAATCAGGAGGACCTGAGTTCAAATCTGGCATAAGACATTTAACTCTTCCTAGCTGTGTGACCCTACTAAACCCCCATTGCCTCAGGAAAAAAAATGAGGAAGTTGGACTAAACAATTACTGGGTTCTGTCCATCTCTGCAAGTCTCTGTTTAAAGATCCTTTTCAGATCTAAAAAAGATAACTGAAGGAAATAATAGTTTAAAAATTAAAATTGAAAAAATAGAAGTAAATGACTCAATAAGACTTCAAGAATCAGTCAAACAAAAACAAGAAAAATGAAAAAAATAGAAGAAAATATGAAATATCTCCCAGGAAAAACAACTGACTTGGAAAACAGATCCAGGAGAGACAATCTAAGGATTTTTGGATTCCCTGAAAGCCACGATGAGAAAAAGAACCTTGGAGCTATCTTCCAGGAAATAATGAAAGAGAATTGCCCTGATGTTTTAGAATCAGAAGGCAAAATTGGCATTGAAAGAATTCACCGATCACCTCCTGAAAGAGACCCCAAAATTAAAACCCCAAGGAATATCATGACCAAATTTCAGGAGTATCGCACTAAGGAAAGGATATTGCAAGCAGCTAGAAAGAAATAGTTCAAATACCGAGGAACTGTAATTGGAATTACACAAGATCTGTCAGCTTCCACATTAAAGGAATGAAGGTCCTGGAATCAGATATTCCGAAAGGCAAAAGAACTTGGATTACAGCCAAGAATAAGTTATCCAGCTAGAATGAGCATCATCTTCCAGGGAAGAAGATGGTCATTCAATGATACAAGAGAATTTCACCTATTTCTAATGAAAAGACTAGATATGAACAAAAAATATGACCCCCAATTACAGAACTCAAGAGAAGCATAAAAAGGTAAAAAGGAAAGAACTCTTGAGAAGTATATTTCTACTATGGGTATCCTTAAATAAAGGGGGTATAATTCGATTTTTCTTTGATAATAATGGAAAAGAAATTAGAGGTGGAAGGGATATCATACTGAAAAAGGGGGAAAGGGGGCAAAATAAAGTAAAAATAAAGGAGATAAAATAAGGCAAAATCTCAAAAAGAGACCTGGAAGATCTAATATAATTGAGGGAAAGAAGGGAGGGTGATGAGTATTGTATAAACCTTACTCTCATTAGATTAGGCTCTAAGAGAGTATATCAGACACATTTGGCTTCAAAGAAAGGCCTGACCCTCCTTGTGGGAAGGTGGGAGGGAAAGGAGGAAAGGAAAGGGATAGACTAATAGAAGGATTAGGGGAAAGGTATAAAGGGGAGGGAGAGGTTCTAAAGAGGGAGGACTGTTAGGGGGAGGTGGTCATCAAAAATAAAGTACTGGGGAGGGGGGAAGGGAGAGAGGGGAAAGGGAAGAGAAAATCATAACTCTGGGTAAATAAGATGGCAGGAAATACAGATATAGTTATTTTAACTGTGAATGTGAATGGGATGAACTCTCCCATAAAACAGAAGCAGGTAGCAGACTGGATTAAAAGCTAGAATCCTACAATATGTTGTTTACAAGAAACACATCTAAAACATAGAGATACATACAGAGTGAAGGTAAAGGGCTGGAGCAGAATCTTCTATGCTTCAGGTGAACAAAGAAAGGCAGGGGTAGCAATCCTTATCTCGGATCAAGTAAAAGCAAAAATAGATCTAATTAAAAGAGATAAGGAAGGAAACTATGTTTTGCTAAAGGGTACCATAGACAATGAAGCGGTATCAATACTAAACATATATGCACCAAGTGGTATAGCATCCAAATTCCTATAGGAGAAACTAACAGAGATGCAAGGAGAAATAGACAGTAAAACTATACTAGTGGGGGATCTCAACCTTGCTCTCTCAGAATTAGATAAATCAAATCACAAAATAAATAAGAAAGAAGTTAGGGAGGTAAACAAAAGGCTAAAAAGTGAGGAATGATAGATCTCTGGAGGAAATTGAATGGTGATAGAAGGGAGTATACTTTTTTCTCAGGGGTTTATGGAACTTATACGAAAATTGATCATGTGTTAGGGCATAAAAATCTCAAAATCAAATGCGGAAAAGCAGAAATAGTAAGTGCATCCTTTTCAGATCATGATGCAATAAAACTCACATGTAATATAAGGCCAGGAGAAAATAGACCACAAGTTATTTGGAAATTAAATAATCTAATCCTGAAGAATGAATGGGTGAAAGAGCAAATTATAGACACAATCAATAATTTCATCCAGGAGAATGACAATAAGGAGACAACATACCAAAATTTGTGGGACACGGCTAAAGCAGTTATAAGGGGTAATTTTATATTTCTAGATGCTTACTTGCATAAAACAGAGAATGAGAAGATCAATGAACTGGGCTTACAATTAAAAAAGCTAGAAAAAGACCAAATTAAAAACCCTCAATTAAAACCCAAATTGGAAATTCTGAAAATTAAAGGGGAGATCAATAAAATTGAAAATAAGAAAACTATCGAATTAATAAATAAAACTAAGAGTTGGTTTTATGAAAAATCAACAAAATAGATAAACCTTTAGATAATTTGATTAGAAAAAGGAAAGAGGAAAATCAAATTGTTAGTCTCAAAAATGATAAGGGAGAACTTTCCTCCAATGAGGAGGAAATTAGAGTAATAATTAGGAGTTTCTTTGCCCAACTTTATGCCAATAAATTTGATAATGTAAATGAAATGGAGGAATATCTACAAAAATATAGATTGCCTAGGTTAAAAGATGAGGAAATAAATTATTTAAATAGCCCTATTTCGAAAAAGAAATAGAACAAGCGATTAATCAACTCCCTAAGAAAAAATCTCCAGGGCCAGATGGATTTACATATGAATTTTACCAAACATTCAAAGAACAATTAATCCCAATACTATACAGACTATTTGAAAAAATAGGGAAAGAA
>JAJPUD010012221.1:32388-50409 GCA_023553655.1 Myrmecobius fasciatus
GGAAGATCTAATATAATTGAGGGAAAGAAGGGAGGGTGATGAGTATTGTATAAACCTTACTCTCATTAGATTAGGCTCTAAGAGAGTATATCAGACACATTTGGCTTCAAAGAAAGGCCTGACCCTCCTTGTGGGAAGGTGGGAGGGAAAGGAGGAAAGGAAAGGGATAGACTAATAGAAGGATTAGGGGAAAGGTATAAAGGGGAGGGAGAGGTTCTAAAGAGGGAGGACTGTTAGGGGGAGGTGGTCATCAAAAATAAAGTACTGGGGAGGGGGGAAGGGAGAGAGGGGAAAGGGAAGAGAAAATCATAACTCTGGATAAATAAGATGGCAGGAAATACAGATATAGTTATTTTAACTGTGAATGTGAATGGGATGAACTCTCCCATAAAACAGAAGCAGGTAGCAGACTGGATTAAAAGCTAGAATCCTACAATATGTTGTTTACAAGAAACACATCTAAAACATAGAGATACATACAGAGTGAAGGTAAAGGGCTGGAGCAGAATCTTCTATGCTTCAGGTGAACAAAGAAAGGCAGGGGTAGCAATCCTTATCTCGGATCAAGTAAAAGCAAAAATAGATCTAATTAAAAGAGATAAGGAAGGAAACTATGTTTTGCTAAAGGGTACCATAGACAATGAAGCAGTATCAATACTAAACATATATGCACCAAGTGGTATAGCATCCAAATTCCTAGAGGAGAAACTAACAGAGATGCAAGGAGAAATAGACAGTAAAACTATACTAGTGGGGGATCTCAACCTTGCTCTCTCAGAATTAGATAAATCAAATCACAAAATAAATAAGAAAGAAGTTAGGGAGGTAAACAAAAGGCTAAAAAGTGAGGAATGATAGATCTCTGGAGGAAATTGAATGGTGATAGAAGGGAGTATACTTTTTTCTCAGGGGTTTATGGAACTTATACGAAAATTGATCATGTGTTAGGGCATAAAAATCTCAAAATCAAATGCAGAAAAGCAGAAATAGTAAGTGCATCCTTTTCAGATCATGATGCAATAAAACTCACATGTAATATAAGGCCAGGAGAAAATAGACCACAAGTTATTTGGAAATTAAATATTCTAATCCTGAAGAATGAATGGGTGGAAGAGCAAATTATAGACACAATCAATAATTTCATCCAGGAGAATGACAATAATGAGACAACATACCAAAATTTGTGGGACACAGCTAAAGCAGTTATAAGGGGTAATTTTATATTTCTAGATGCTTACTTGCATAAAACAGAGAAAGAGAAGATCAATGAACTGGGCTTACAATTAAAAAAGCTAGAAAAAGACCAAATTAAAAACCCTCAATTAAAACCCAAATTGGAAATTCTGAAAATTAAAGGGGAGATCAATAAAATTGAAAATAAGAAAACTATCGAATTAATAAATAAAACTAAGAGTTGGTTTTATGAAAAATCAACAAAATAGATAAACCTTTAGATAATTTGATTAGAAAAAGGAAAGAGGAAAATCAAATTGTTAGTCTCAAAAATGATAAGGGAGAACTTTCCTCCAATGAGGAGGAAATTAGAGTAATAATTAGGAGTTTCTTTGCCCAACTTTATGCCAATAAATTTGATAATGTAAATGAAATGGAGGAATATCTACAAAAATATAGATTGCCTAGGTTAAAAGATGAGGAAATAAATTATTTAAATAGCCCTATTTCGAAAAAGAAATAGAACAAGCGATTAATCAACTCCCTAAGAAAAAATCTCCAGGGCCAGATGGATTTACATATGAATTTTACCAAACATTCAAAGAACAATTAATCCCAATACTATACAGACTATTTGAAAAAATAGGGAAAGAAAGTGTACTACCAAATTCCTTCTATGACACAGATATGGTGCTGATAGCTAAACCAGGTAGGGAGAAAACTGAGAAAGAAAACTATAGACCCATTTCCCTAATGAATATTGATGCAAAATTTTTAAATAAGATATTAGCAATGAGATTACAGAAAGTCATCCCCAGGATAGTACACTATGACCAAGTAGGATTTATACCAGGGATGCAGGGCTGGTTCAATATTAGGAAAACTATTAGCATAATCAATTATATTAATAACCAAATTAACAAAAACCATATGATTATCTCAATAGATGCAGAAAAAGCCTTTGATAAAATCCAACACCCATTCCTATTAAAAACACTGGAGAGTATAGGAATAAATGGGCTTTTCCTTAAAATGATTAGTAGTATCTATTTAAAACCTTCAGCAAGCATCATATGTAATGGAGTCAAACTAGAACCATTCCCAATAAGATCAGGAGTGAAACAAGGCTGCCCACTGGCACCATTATTATTTAATATTGTCTTAGAAATGTTAGCTTTGGCAGTAAGAGAAAAAAAAGAGATTAAAGGAATTAGAGTAGGTAATGAGGAAACCAAATTATCACTCTTTGCAGATGACATGATGGTATACTTAGAGAACCCTAAAGACCCAACTAAAAAACGACTAAAAACAATTCACAACTTTAGTAAAGTTGCAGGATACAAAATAAATCCACATAAATCATCAGCATTTTTATATATTACCAATAAAGTTCAGCAGCAAGAGATACAAAAAGAAATTCCATTCAAAATAACTGTTGATATTATAAAATATTTGGGAATTTATCTGCCAAGGGAAAGTCAGGAACTATATGAACTAAACTACAAAACACTTTACACACAAATAAAATCAGACCTAGTCAATTGGAAAAACTTAAAATGCTCATGGGTAGGCCGAGCGAATATAATAAAAATGACAATGCTACCCAAACTAATTTACTTATTTAGTGTCATACCAATCAAACTCCCAAGAAATTATCTTACAGATCTAGAAAAAAATAGTAGCAAAATTCATTTGGAAGAACAAAAGGTCCCTAGCTGTGTAACCCTGGGCAAGTCACTTAACCTCAATTGCCTCAGCAAAAAAAAAAAAAAAAAAAAAAAAAAAGAACAAAAGGTCAAGAGTTTCAAGAGAATTAATGAAAAAAAAAAGGCTGATGATGGTGGACTTGCTGTACCAGATCTAAAAGTATATTACAAAGCAGCAGTCATCAAAACCATTTGGTACTGGCTAAGAAATAGAGTAGTCTATCAGTGACATAGGATAGGATCACAGGACAAACTAGGCAATAACTATAGCAATTTAGTCTCTGATAAACCCAAAGACCCCAGCTTCTGGGATAAGTACTCACTATTTGACAAAAACTGCTGGGAAAATTGGAAACTAGTGTGGGAGAAATTAGGGCTTGACCCACATCTAACACCACATACCAAGATAAGATCTAAATGGGTTCATGATCTGGATATAAAGAGTGATACTATAAGTAAATTAGAGGAACGTAATATACTTTACCTCTCAGACCCAAGGAGATGGAATAAATTTATGTCCAAAGAAGAACTGGAACTCTTAACTGAAAACCAGATAGATAACTTTGACTATATTAAGTTAAAATGTTTTTGTACAAACAAAACTAATGCAGTCAAGATTAGGAGGGAAGCAATAAATTGGGAAATCATCCTTACATTTCAGGGTTCTGATAAAGGTCTCATCTCTAAAATATATAGAGAACTGTCTCATATTTATAAGAATTCAAGCCATTTTCCAATCGATAAATGGTCAAAATGATCAGAGAAATGCAAATTAAGACAACCCTGAGGTACCACTACACACCTGTCAGATTGGCTAAAATGACAGGAGAAGTTAATGATGAATGTTGGAGGGGATGTGGGAAGGCTGGGACACTGATGCATTGTTGGTGGAGCTGTGAACGTATCCAGCCATTCTGGAGGGCAATTTGGAGCTATGCTCAAAAAGTTATCAAACTGTGCATACTCTTTGACCCAGCAGCATTTCTATTTGGCTTATATCCCAAAGAAATCATAAAGGAAGGAAAGGGCCCCATATGTGCAAGAATGTTTGTGGCAGCCCTTTTTGTAGTGGCTAGAAACTGGAAACTGAATAGATGCCCTTCAAATGGAGAATGGCAGAATAAATTATGGTATATGAATATTATGGAATATTATTTTCTGTAAGAAACGACCAGCAGGACGATTTCAGAGAGGCCTGGAGAGACTTACATGAACTGATGCTGAGTGAAATGAGCAAAACCAGGAGATTATTATATACGGCAACAATCATACTATATGACGATCAATTCTGATGGACATGGCTTTCTTCAAAAATGAAATGTTTCAAAGCACTTCCAATTGTTCACTGAAGAAAGCCATATACACCCAGAGAGAGGGATGTGACATGTGGACCACAACATAACATTCTCATACTCTCGATTGGTGTTTGCTTACATTGTGTTTCCTTTATATATGTCTTTCATGTAGATACAATTTTTCTTGCACAACAATAAGTGTGGAAATATGCATACATATATTCTATTTGTCAAGTATTTTGACATAATTAACATGTAGTGGATATACTGCAATCTAGGGGAGGGGTGGGGAATAGGGCAGGAGATTTGTAACAGAAAGCTATGTAAGGGTTAATGTTGAAGAATTACCCATACATATGTTTTGCAAATAAAATAAAATTTAAAAAAACAAAAACAAAAACAAAAAATATTAATTATTAAAACCCAGATTTGGGGGATTTTTCAGTTTTTCCTATTGCATAATTCATTATCTGGATATAATTTTTGTGCATTGTAATAATTGTATTAAGTTTTTTTAAAAGTTTTTACTCATTGGTTAGTGCATCCAAAAATCGTGATTCTTCATATTTTCTGTGTAGTTTCTATATAATTTACCACATCAAATAAATATCAATAAACAGAAAAAAATAAATAAAAATAATAAAAAAGATCCTTTTCAATTCCTACATTCTGTATTCCTAAGTCCTTTCTAGGTATGTTCTATAGTCTGTACCACCTCTGTTATATTTTGGTTCTAGAGTTGGGTTAGAACAAGATAAATTGCATGTCTGCAGAAGGGTGAAGGGTTATATCTGATTGTTTCCGAGGAAATAAAACCCAAAAATTAGATACTGGGAACACTAAGACTGTCTTTATCTCCCTCACAACTTTGCCCAAGGTTTCTGCTGGCTATGTCAACTCCCTTTACTAATCTGGAGAGTCTTTTCTATCATAACTCAGTCATTTTCCTGTCTTCAATGATCATGAGACTCACATTTTAGGATAAGAAGACAATGTCATATTGATATCTAAGGGAAGTAATATGGTCGTTTAATTTTGTAGTTAGCATCAGAAAGCTTGTTTGTTTGTTTTGTTTTGTTTTACTTGCTAGTTTTATGACCACAGATAAGTTTGTTTTTTCTCATCTATAAGGTTATGGAATTGGAATAGATGAGTTCTCAGTTCCCTTTCATGTGTAGATCCTGGAAGATACCTAAAAAAAGATGGCATATATAACTTGGTAAATAGAGTTGTTGAACTTGGAGTCATAGAATTTGGGTTCACACCTTGCCTTTGTTTCTTATAATAATAGCTTTTTTATTTTTTTAGAATACATGCAAAGATAGTTTTCAATATTTACCCTTTTAAAACCTTGTGTTCCAATTTTTTCTTCTTCCATCCTCTCTACTCCAGAGAGCAAGAAATCCTATACAGGTTAAATGTGTGGGATTCTTTTAAACATATTTATCACATTTATCATGCTGCACAAGAAAAATCAGATCAAAATGAAAAAAAATGAGAAAAAAAAACAAGTAAGCAACAACAATAACAACAAAAAGGTCAAAATAATACATTGTGATCCACATTCAGTTTCTATAGTCCTTTTTCTGGATCCGGATGGTTCTCTCCATCACAAGTCTATTAGAATTGACCTTTATCACCTCATTGTTGAAAAGAGCCAAGTCCATATTACAATTCATCATCATATAATCTTGTTGTGTACAATGATATCCTGGTTCTATTCACTTCATTAGGATCAGTTCATGCAAGTCTCTCAAGGCATTTCTGAAATCATCCTGCTAGTCATTTCTTATAAACAATAATATTCCATTACATACATATACAATAACTTATTCAACCATTCCCCAAATGATTGACATCCACTCAATTTCCAGTCCCTTACCACTACAAAAAGTTACTTTTGTTTCTAATGAGCTAGGTGACCTCTTTGAGTCACATTTAGTCAAATCCAGAGAAATTTATTAAGAGCTTATTATGGATCAACAGATTTGGAGATACAAAGAAAGTTTAAATAAACTGCTCCAACCTTCAAGGAGTATATATATATATTTTTTAATGGGAAAGATGATATGTAAAACATTAGCTATACCTAAAATAGAACAGATTACAAGGAGGGCAATCTAGGTGTTGGACTGAGAAAGGCCTGATAGAGGATAAAATTTGCAGTAAATTATGAGGCAGAAGTGCGGGTATGAAGTAGAGTTTATTAATGTGGGGTTCACAGACCCCTTATTTTAGTAGGGAAGGGGCCATCCATGAACTTTAAAAATACTTTGAAACTTTGATTGTAAATGACTTTTATTTGTTTCCATGTAAATAATTTCTTTTGTAGTTTCTTTTGTAATTCTTTGTCATTTTCTTTGTAATCCTCTGTATTTCATAAAGTTGAAAGCATGATTCTGGGAAGATATCCATAGGTTTTACTGCCTCAACTTTCCATGACCCAAAATGAGTAAAGAAGAACTGAAGTAAAGTTTTCTTATTTGTATAATGAGGATGAGGTCATTGCAGACTTCTTTGGATGTTGTGAAGGTTAAATGAGATAATTGAGTTCTTTACATTGTTGTTCTGCTTTATCAATTGTGTCTGACTCCTCATGACTGCATTTAGGATTTTCTTGGCAAAGATACTGTAGTCGTTTGCAATTTCTTTCTCCAACTCATCTGACACAGAAAGAAACTGAAAAAAAAAAACAGTATTAAGTTACTTGTTTATGGCAGTCAGATTGCAAATGTCTGAGACTAGATTTGAACTCATGATCTTTCTGACTTCAGACTTGACATTTTATCTACTGCACCATCTAGCTGTCCAAAAACATCTGATAATGCTTTGAAAACTGAAAAATAATTTATATTAGAATCATAAATTGGGGGGGGACTTTCAAAGTCATCTAGTCTAATTCCTTATAGAGTTAAAAACTAGAGATAAACTGAAATAATATAACCAAAGTGACACAGATAAGAGATAGTTTTGATTTGAACTCAGGACTATTAATAGTCAATCCAGTGTTCTTTCTAAAGCATTATTCACTATCATTGAGCCTGGCAAGGTCAGGCAGTCAGCACTTTTGACCAATATGGCTTCTTAATGGACAAAAGAGGGAAGAAAGACTCTGCTTCCTTTTTTGTCTGTTCTGGATATCCCTGAGAGATTTCTTATCATTTGGACCATTATGGCTGTCACCGAAGAAAAAAGAAACTTGAATTTAAGGCTTCACAGACCTTAAAAATTAATAATAAATTTACCTTTCTTAGATTCTCTCCTCTATCTGTATATTCAGGAGGTGATCTGGGATCTTAAATGGTTTCATAGTTCAAAATGTGTTTGCTGATTTACTTTTTATGTGCTGACATAAAGTAGAGACCATTTTGATATTTCATTGCCATCCTCCCTTGCAAGTATCCAGGTACATGCACATACATACATCCATTCTGATAACCTGGCTGGGCTTCTCCCCTTCCTTTGAAATAACGTCTGGGTTCTTATGTTAACTTAAAGGCCTTTGTTCTGACCCCTTCACTAATAGAGTTTCCTTCTACATCCCTCCTCCTAGAACTGGCTCTGTAAATCAGGCTGGGATGTCATGGTTGTAAATATAGCTAGCTGGCGAGGATGGAAGGAAGAATAATTTCCCATTCCTCTCCATGTCCCTTCAGGCCTTTAACATTCTGAATATAGGTCTGCTCAAGACTGGGCATAGAATTAATTCAGGGGTGGCTGCATGGAGGTGGGAGGTAGGCAGTGGAGGGAAAAGCACTGACACTTTATTTCTTGCTCATGCAGGGTATAGCAGAACCTGAAGAAAGTTTACTAGAGGTATCTTGCAAGTGACATGGGGTCATTTTAATAAATGATAATTATATATATATATATATATATCATTGGGATCTCACATTTACAGAGATAATTCTATACCCATTTTCATGTGAGTAAAGTTGAGAGTAAACTGACACTGAATGGATCACAGAGTCTTTTTGTGGTAGAGGTATGATTTGAATCTAGATACATATTTCCACATTCATCACGCTGCATGAGAAAAATCAGATCAAAAAGGAGAAAAAATATGAGGAAGAAAAGGAAAAAAGGAAGAAAATAATAATAAAAAATGTACAAATACTATGCTGTGATTCATATTTAGTCCTCTTTCTGGATGCAGATGGTTCTCTTCATCACAAGTCCATTGGAATTGGCCTGAATCACCTCATTTCAACTTTCTTTTTTACTATTCTTCTGGCATAAATTTCATCTCACTCCAGGTACATAGCAAGTACTTGCTTACCATGCTGTTAGGGAATAACACTTTGGGTTGTGTTTTCCAATTACCGTATTAAAAACAGTGTAAGGGGGTATAAAATAAAGCAAGTAAGACTTGGCTAAAGGCAACTAATCAATACACCTAAATCCAAAGAGGCAGCCTTTCTGCTTGAAGTAAAAGAGAGAAAAACAGTTATTTTATTCCCTAACTGGCTCTAAGAGATAGATAGTGTTTAGGATGGCTCAGTGCCAGGTAGCTACACAGGCTTTAATATGGAGATATCTTTTTATGCTATGGCTAAATTGATGGATATTATAAAGGACACACACCTCATATAATAGCATCAGATTACAATAACATTTTCTTTGGTTATTCTTGATATTTTCTACTGGATTTCTTGAGACACCCCCTGTATTCTTCAATTCTATAGCAGCAGAGCCCAAGTTCTGAAAGATAAAACTAAGTTTCGATTATCAATAGCAATTTGCGGAATTGTTGTCTAAGGACTAGTTTGACTGCCAAAGTTGTCTGTGGATTGACATTCTAGCCATAAAAATTTTTGGATATATCTCACAACCAAGGGAGAAGTTAGTTCATGTTATTCATACCACTCAGGTGAACCCAAAGTCACTAAATCCACCTTTCTGCTCATAGTTGGCTATGATGAAAGAATATATTCTTTACCATATAACTTGCTTATATGCCCTCCAGACCCTCCAGGAACTGTCTTATGACTTGTCAGTATATTCGTGCCATTTACTTCATCACTGTATCCTTCAACATTCCAGGACTTTTCATCTACCAAGGAAGGGAGCTTTATAATGTATTATCTTATTCAATTAAATTATTTCAGACTAGGGACTCTGTCTCTATAGTTAGAGCTTACGTAATATTAGGAGTTAATTATACCCTTAACGAATGTCTTTACATCCATCCATCTATCTATTCAATAATCACTGGATAGAATAGTCAATACTAACAAAAATTACACAGCTCTAAAGAATTAAACTATGACAATTGCAAGCTTGAAAGCTGTCTTTTAATTGGGCCATACTGATATAAACATAACTACTATAGATAAGCAAAACAGTTTGCAAATATTAAACTGTTATTTATACATCAGTTACTTTTTGTGATAGCAAAAATTAAAAAAAAAAAGTAAAAGTGGAAACTAAGTAGTTGCTCATTGATTGGGGAATAGATGATCATGTGTTCTAGGGAAGTAATGGGATATCACTATATTGAATGAATGATGAAGAATATTAGGAATTCCTAGATGATGGCAAGACTAAAGCTGATGCCGAGTAAAGTATGAAGAACTGGAGGGAGATCACAATGATTGCAATAATGTAATTGGAAATTCCAAAGAGAAAGAAAAGAAAAGAAAATGAATGTTGCAAATTACAATGAAGGAGTATATATCTGAAAAAGAGATGAAAAAATGCCTGTTTCTCCTTCATTACAGAGAGGGGGGATTATGGGCCTTATATATTTTGTATATCATATTTTGTTGATTTGTTTGTTAGCTTTAATGAACTGTTTTTGTCTCTTTTTTATTCTTGACTGTAGGAATTTGTTTACTAGAAGATAGACATTTTTAAAAGTGATACTTGTTTATATATTGCATGCTAATGTATCATAATATATGAATATGTCATATTAATATAATGTTATGAAATGAGTTAATATATAATATATAAAATAATTGAACTTCTATTGTGGAGATGACCTAAGAGTTAAAATCACACAATCACTATAGAAAAATAGTTCTGATTTCACAGATGAAGTTTTCTCATCCCCAAAGAGGATCAATGACATCTCAAGCATTATGACTTGCCTGTGAGTTGAATTTCAAGTGATGCAGAGTTGCTCAAAGTTGTCAGCCTTACACTCTCTTACTTATTAGAGTTCAGTGGCAAGACAAAGGTCACTATGATTAGTGATGGCTTAACTGAAGGACTTGTGCCTTACTCAGAATCACATAGGGAAGAAGCATTTGAGGGAGGTATCGAACCCAATCTAATTCTAGAGCATTCTTTCCATAATATCAGTAAGAATTACAAGGATCTAAGAGGATAATTAGTGCAGATCTTTTATAATATTCCTAGCAAGTGGTTACCTAGCATTTGGTTGAAAACTTTCCTCAAAGAGAAACCCTTTGCCTCCCAGGAGAATATTTTTACTTATTAGTTTTTGTCCTTGAGAAGTTTGCCTTAGCCTCTAGTCTAAAGGTATATTGCTTTACAAATTTTCCTCAATGTTCCTCATTCTTGCTCTGGGGCAAAGTAGGATAAATTTAATTTTTTTCCTGCTTGATAGTCTTGTAAATTCTTGAAGAGAGACAAAAAGTTCTCTCTGGAGTTTTCTTTTCTCCAAGCTTACTATTTCCAGTTGCTTGAACCAATTCTCTTAGAGCATCCCCTTAGAGTCCTTCACCATCCTAGTTGAATTTGTTTATCTCAACATCCCTTCTCAATTTGGGTACATAGACAAGAAAAAAAAATACTTCATGTGTGTGTTCTGACCAGGGACAGCAGGATTATTGCCTGCTGGCTTGGAAGGAATACTTACATTTTTCACTCACTACAGCCTACACCTTATATCCATGTCATCTATTCTTGTTGCCTCTACCTTTTTATTTTTCATTTATTTCTCAGTGCCTTTTAATCACATGACTCACTGGAACCATTAAGACTGCATCTTCTAATGTTGCTAAAGATTTCTCAATTATTAAATCTCAAGGGTTTTCCTCAGGCTTGTCCTTCTTAATATTTCTGCATTTTTTATTAAAGCTGTTTATTTTCAAAATGTGTGCATAGATGATTTTCAAAATTTACCTTTGTGAAATCTTGCATTCCAAATTTTTCCCCTCCCTTTCCCCAACTCCTTCTTTTAGATGGCAAGTAATGCAATATATATTAAACATGTGCAATTCTTCTATACATATTTTCACAATTATGATGCAGAAGAAAAATCAAATCAAAAAAAGAAAAAAATGAGAATGAAAACAAAATACAAGTAAACAACAATAAAAAAGTGAAAATATTATGTTGTGATACACACTCAATCCCCACAGTCCTCTCTCTGAGTGCATATGACTCTCTCCATCAAAAGAGCATTGGAACTAGTCTGAATCATCTCATTGTTGAAAAGAGCAAGTCTATCAGAATTGATCATTGTTTAATCTTGTTATCATGTACAACGTTCTCTTGGTTCTATTCACTCCTTTAGCATCAGTTCCTCTAAGTCTCTCCAGGCCTTTCTGAAATCATCCTGTTGACCATTTCTTATAGAACAATAATAGTCCATAATATTCATACACCATAACTTATTCAGCCATTCCCGACTGATGGGCATCCACTCAGTTTTCAGTTTCTTACCACTACAAAAAGGGCTGCTACAATATTTTTGCTTACATTGCTCCTTTGCCCCTTTTTTATGATCTCTTTGGGATACAGGCCCAGTAGAGACATTGCTGGATCAAAGGTTATGGCCAGTTTGATAGCTTGTGGGCCTAGTTCCATATTGCTCTTCAGAATGTTAGGATAAGTACACAACTCCACTAACAATATATCAGTGTCCCAGTTTTCCCACATCTCCTCTAACATTTGTCATTATCTTTTCTTGTCATCTTAGGCAATCTGAGAGGTGTGTAGTGATACTTCAGAGTTGTCTTGATTTGCATTTCCCTGATTAATAAGGATTTAGAGCAATTTTTCATATGACTATAAATGGTTTTAATTTCTTCATCTGAAAATTGTTTGTTCATACCATTTGACCATTTATCAATTGGAGAATGGCTTGAATTCTTATAAATGTGAGTCAGTTTTTATATATTTTAGAAATGAGTCTTTTATAAGAACCCTTAAATGTAAAGATTTTTCCCTAGCTTTCTGCTTCCCTACTAATCTTGTCTTCATTGGTTTTGTTTGTAAAAATATCTTTTTAACTTAATATAATGAAAATTTTCCATTTTGCATTCCACAATGTGTTCTAGTTCTTCTTTGGACACAAATTCCTCTTTTCTCCTTGTGTGATACTTTTAAGACATGGAATACACATATGTATTTCTCGGGTTCTCTGTATTAGAATTTTTCCAGGAATTACAGTCAAATGGATTATATTTTGCAAAGCCCTCTCTCTCTTATGTTGTTTGAAAACAACAAAGTAGCAACAGCAACAACAAAAAGTCTTCATTCTTCCATTACCTTCACTTTTATTCAGTTTGGGCCTGAAGACTTGAATTCATCTCCCCACTTATCTTGTATTTCAACTTTCTGTTCTTTCCTTTTCAGTTTAAAGATTATTCTCTTTGGGAGAAATAAAAGAAACAAAATGACTTTCCAGAAATTCTGCCCTTTCTTGAACATGGATGCTCCTCAACTCATTCCTCTTGAAGCAAAGTTTATGTTTTTTTCTGATCCTCTTCCTTTCTCCACTGTAGCCTAAGGGAAGTGCGATTATCTTTTGTCTTCTTACCAAACTTGATTCATCCTAAGCTTTAATACTTTTGAAGCAATTCTTCTAAATCTACATAAAACTTTGAGGTTCATGTTCCATTTCCTATCAACCAATCAAAAATTATTCAGCAAACATTTATATAAATTTTCTACTATGTGCCAGGAATTTGGAATAAAAAGAAAAAGAATTCAATACTATCTACCTTCAATGTGTGTATTTATTAATAGAGCAGAAAATTAATATTTCTATACATGTACACACATACAATAATATTTGCATGTGTGTGTTTGTATGTAGAATAAATATAAAGAGAATAAATGCAAAATAATACAAAGAAGTTAAATAAAAGGCAGTTTTGGGGAAAGGGTGTTAGTAGTAGAGGGAAGAAAGAGAATCAGGAAAAGCTTCTTTTAGAAGGTAATCCTTGACCTGTCTTTCTGTCCATTTTCTGTTCATTTTTTAAAAATCCAAGTTGATTGATAAGGATTTCATACAGCCATACAAGTCTATACTTTTTTTTTTCTTTTTAGAGAGCTCCTCTAACTAAATAACCTAAGATTCCATCAATGGCATATTAAACCTCTTTGTCAGGTCTGTGATGTTTTCCCAGTTTATGTCTTTTTCTGCACAAAGCCTTTGTTATTTTTATTCTTCCTTCATTATAGGATTATAGAAATGGAAGAAATCTCAAAACCCATCTAGTCATTCACAAGTATTAATTAAACACTGTGCTAATTAAGTAAGGCATTGTGCTAAACATGCAACATGTAAACAAATAATGAATGAATGACTAAACAAAACAAAACAAAACAAAAATAACAATGTTCTTACCCCTTGATAAGCTTCTATTATTATGAAGAGATGGCATGTATAAAAATTGTATACTTGGGATTTCTAAAGTGCACCTTTATAAAAGGGTATAGAAAGGTCAGGACAGAAAACATAGTGAGGAAGAATTAGACACACACTCTACTTCTGAAATATACTGGTTCTTTGTCTTTGGACAATTTAGCTAACCTCTCCATATTTCAGGAAATTCTTTAAGAGTCTAAGGTACAGAGAATGGGTTAAATCAACATTCATCCCATCAAAAAATAAAGTAAAGATGGCTGATGTCAAAGGATCTGAAAGTATGTTGGACATTGGGGAAAGAGTAAAGTATAGGAAGAAACCACTTATAAAGATCTTTAAAAGCCAAATAGAGGATCCCAGAGGTAACAGAGAGTCACTAGAGATTATTAAATGGGGGAAAGAAGAGTTGACATGGTCAGATTTGTGTTTTAGGAAGATCAATATGATAGTTAAGTAGAGGAGCAACTGGAGTGGAGGCACACAAAATAAGTCTATTTACAGTGTCTAAGTCAGAGAGAAATCAATGCAAAGCAAAATTTGCACCTAGGGCCTTTGATTAAATACAGCCTACTTTTCACTGTACTATGATTTTTCTTCTTCAGTTATATCTCTCTTCTCATTTCTTGTTTTCCTCACATAAATAAGCATGTCTTACTCCTCTCCCTAGTGCCACTTAACATCCTCTCCCCTAACCCTCACTCCTTTTAAGTAAGATTTATACTTTCATTATAATGCTATTCTTGGGTCTCATCCCACCAATTCTCAGTGATACATATAAGGTCACATTTGACTTTGCATTAGAATATGTGGTACACTTTGCTGTTTGCTGTTGTAAACAGCAATCTCAGATTGTTTGTTTACTTCACAATTTTTTTATTTATTGTTTGTTCATTTCACACTTCTCCTTTGATAATCAGTAATGTGTAAGTGTGTATATCACACATATACATATATGCATGTAACTATGCATATGTATATGTATGTGTATTTTTTCCATCAACATCTACTGATTTGGGTTATATTTCTAGATCATTTCGTGAATCTTTTTACATGAATTTTACTGTTTCTTTAATGTTATCTTTTCCACTTATTGACATTGTTCTCTATAAGATCTATCTTAATGGGCAAAATAAGTACTTTCCTCATTGGTCTTTCGATTCACTTTAAAGCTCATTTGATTAGGATTTACAACACTCCAAGAAAACATATTCTTTATAAGCCCTTGTTAAATATCCTCCATCCCTGATCAAACAGCCATCCTTCCTCTAGTTTAATCCATGGTCCAGAAATCAACATCTTGTCCTCAGGCATCATTTCCTTAACCAGATGTTCCTTCTCTTTATTATGGTTTTCACAAAGACACTTTAATGGCTTCTTGTCAACTGGAATTCTATGGGTAAGCTTCACATTTTCAAAGTTCAGGGTTTTTATGTCCCTATAAGCTTTATTTACTGTGTACAGTGTAGAGACAGAAATCTATGGAAGGATGTAGATGTTCATGAATGGTATAGATGTCTTTTGCTGACTTCGATATGCATGGCTATGCTTTACATTGCTAGCAATTGGCCTCTGGTTAAAATTTTTCAACCACCTATATTTCATGTCAGCCCTGATATTGACATGCCAGTTATGCTGTGTGCAAGTACAAATAACTTCCTCCAAAAACTCTGAGATAGGTTTATTTTATTTCCAATTCAGCTCCTCATGCACCAGAGCCCAATTGAAAGACAATCACCCAGATGTTCAGTAAAGAGGTTTCAAAAGAATAAAGGGCACGGAGGTTATTTTAATGTTGTAAAATATAGTTTACTCTTCTATCACTTCTATGGTAGAAATAGTAATAGAATACAATTTTATTGTTTTTAATTATTATGCTTTTAATAATTTTTGCAATTACAGCAACAGATGTAAATAATGATGATGATGATGATGATGATGATGATGATGATGATGATGATGATGGTGATGGTGGTGGTGATGTAGCTGGGTACTACAGAGGAAAGTGTCCTGGATTTTGATCCAAAGCTTTGAGTTTTGGATATAGGATATGCTACTTAACAACTGGGTGACTGAAAGAGAAAGTTAGGTAGCAGAGTGTTTAGAATAAAGAGCTTGGAACAAGGAAAAACTGATTTCAAATCCAGCTTTATACTAGTTGTGTGATCCTTGGTGATTCATTTAAACTCATTTAGCTTCACTTGTAAAATTAGGATAATAAATATAACCCTCCCATGGTTGTTGTGAGAATCAAATGTGTTAGCATATATAAAAATGCTTACAAACCTTAAAACACTATAAAATGCTAACTATTGTTATTATTGTTTTATTATATTATAATTAATCTGAGCTTGAATTTCTTCTTCTAAGGATGGTGGTGGTTGGATTAACTGATTGCTCTCTGAGACTGCTTCCAACTATATGGTTCCAATGCATAAAGGTGTATATATAGATGTGTTTATATACACACACGTATATACTTCTGTGTCTGATGTCATATCATCATATCATGATTGAATAATCACTGACTCACCATAGGAATCATAGAATGGTAGGGAACATCAGAGTCCCTGAACTTGCACTGGTACCTCATTGTGATATGAAGTTTACCCTGGTTTATCCTATCTTATCAAGCCAGAAAATATTAAGCATCATAGCTGATGTTCTTAGAGTGAATGAGTGTTTGAAAACCATTTGACATATGTCATCATATTTGATCCTCACAACAATCTTTATGATAGATGCTATTACTATACCAATTTTAGAGATGAGGAAACTGAGGCAGGCAGATATCAAATGACTTGCCCAGAATTTCCCAGTTAAGTAAATATTTGAAATAGTATTTGCATTAAGGTTTAATCAATCAAAGTTGTTGGATCAGCCTATTGTGTTTCCTAGATGTCAGATGAGAAGTTTATTCACCTGTAAAATGGAAAGTATGGAGAGGAAGTTAAAGTTACAGAAGATGATTTCTGCTATCCCTGAAATTCTATTATTTTATAAATTATAGGCCCAAGGAAAGATTGGGTGATAGCCATCTAAAGATCAAGGGATAGTGGGAAAACAAAAACAATGAATTTGTAGTTGAGTATTGATTCAAATTCCATTTCTGCTTCTAATTATATGTTTATTTTAGATAAGTCTCCAAGTTTCATTTTCCTTCTCTGGAAAATGAGAGTTCTGTGGACTAGAAGTCTTCTGAGGGTCCATAGATTTCATCATACTATTTATGATACTATGATACTAGTACAGACAATTTCACCAATGGATGGTTGGCCAACGAGTCATGGATTTTTTTCCCCTCAACCCTATTGATAATTGCAGATAATGTAGTCAGAGATAAATATATTTGCCTTCACTACTAGGGAATCACAAATATCAGGAATAAAGATTTTAAGAACAATAAATTTTAAATGTTTTAAAAAATGCCATATACTGGTGGCAGATCTCTCTTGTACTACTTGTACTATAGCTACTTGTACTGTGAAGATATTTTTCAAGGACCTCTCTTCTCTTTGGAATGAGTCCATTTTTAAAGACTGAAAGCCTGAGTGATTTTCTTTGCTGTTTGCTTTTGTTCTGTTAAACTGATTATTCATTTCATAATGTCAAGGTATTATCTATTACTTACAAATAACACAGTGTATCATTGGGGGAAAGTTCTGGACTTAGACAAATAACTGAGGGTATGGAAATTTCCTGACACTTAAGAGGTTTGTCATCTTGGCTAAGCCCCTTCTCCACCTTAAAGACTCAGTTTACAATATTGTCAAGATGAGTATAATAATAATAAATATAATAATATCCACACCTCTGCCCTACTAGAAGTTTGTAAGAAAGTACTTTGAGTATCTTCAAGTGCTATAGAAGGTAAATTATTGTTTAGCAATGTGTAAATTAAACTAATTAAGTTTTACCTCATCTTTTCCCATTTATTTTACCTCTTCCTCCTTTTCTTGCTCCTTTTGCCAGTAACTAAATTTACACCTATTATGTATCATAAACTGTGATAGATTTTGGGGACACAAATACAAAAATAAAGACAGTCCCAGGCCTCAAGGGGCTTGCATTCTCATGGACAAAGATAGCATATAAAGGGAATCTGAAAAGGAGGAAACAGAAAATGTATTTGGTGGACAGTGGCCAGGTAGGAGAAGGGCATGATAATGTCAAAGTAGTGTAGCCATGGGGAGAGAGGGAGAAGTTCCTCTTTTTCTTCCTTCTTCCCCCACCTTCTCCTTTCCTACTGCCTTCTTC
Organism: Myrmecobius fasciatus; assembly: GCA_023553655.1. Lineage (NCBI taxonomy): Eukaryota > Metazoa > Chordata > Mammalia > Dasyuromorphia > Myrmecobiidae > Myrmecobius > Myrmecobius fasciatus. The sequence goes on from JAJPUD010012221.1 coordinate 50,385, forward strand.
TTCTTCTTCTTCTTCTTCTTCTTCT
>JAJPUD010012222.1:0-13159 GCA_023553655.1 Myrmecobius fasciatus
TATCCCAAAGAGATTTTAAAGGAGGGAAAGGGACCCACATGTGCAAAAATGTTTGTGGCAGCCCTTTTTGTAGTGGCAAGAAACTGGAAATTGAAAGGATGCCCATCAATTGGAGAATGGCTGAAAAAATTATGGTATATGAATGTTATGGAATATTATTGTTCTGTAAGAAACGACCAACAGGAGGATTTCAGAGAGGCCTGGAGAGACTTGCATGAACTGATGCTGAGTGAAATCAGCAGAACCAGGAGAACATTATACACAGCAACAAGACTATACGATGATCAATTTTGTTGGACATGGTTCTCTTCAACAATGATGTGACTCAAACCAGTTCCTATTGTTCAGCGATGAAGATAGTCACATACATCCAGAGAGAGGCCTGTGGGAACTGAGTGTGAACTACAACACAGCATTTTAATGCTTTCTGTGAATATTTCCATGAATTTTGTTTTCCTTCTTAGGTTGTTTTTTTCTTCTTCTCTTTCTAGATCTGATGTTTCTATCTACAGTAAGATCACTGTATAGATATGTATACATGTATTGTATTTGTCATATAATTTATCCTATTTTGCATGTATTAGATTACCTGTCATCTAGGGGTGGAGGGTGGGGGGAAGGAGGGGAAAAGCTTGGGAAAAAAAAGTTTTTGCAAAGGTCAATGTAGAAAAATCACTCATATATTTTGTAAATAAAAAGCTTTATATATATGTGTGTGTGTGTGTGTGTGTGTGTGTGTGTGTGTGTGTGTGTGTGTGTATGTATAAAAAAAAGATCTCTATGGGATATAGGCCCAGTAGAAACGCTACAGGTTCAAATGGTATGCACAGTTTGATAACTTTTTGAGCATAGTTCCAAATTGCTCTCCAGAATGATTGGATCCATTCACAGTTGCACCAACAATGCATCAGTGTCCCATTTTTCCCCCATCTCCTCCAACATTCGTCATTATCTTTTCCTATCATCTTAGCCAATCTGACAGGTGTGTAGTGGTACCTCAGAGTTTTCTTAATTTGCATTTATCTGATCAATAGTGATTTGGAGCACCTTTTCATATGACTAGAAATAGTTGCTAAAACTATTTCAAAGGAGTTTCATGAGATTGTTCTCTTCCTTAAGTATGAGTAAAATGAGTGATTGAAAGATCCATTCTTGTCTTTAAAGTCTTTGCAAAAAAAAAAAAAAAAAAGAAGTTGGACAATGAATCTAATAGTTATTCTCTGGTGCCTGTGCTACTGAGTTAGAAATGGCCAAAAGGAGATTGGAATACTGAATAGAACTGGTGTCTTCAGTGTGAGAAAATAGTCTTTTTACTTTTGTTTCAAATCATTCTCTTGTTTCAAATGAAAAAAAAATAATAGAACAATTAACAGGAAGAAAATGATATTTTCTTTCAGTTCCAAGTGATTTGTTGATCAATAGTTATGTCAATGTTAGGGAATTCCTAAAATGAGGATCTCATACAGGGAGAAAGTTGAGCTTTAAGGCTGAGCTGGAGAATTTCTAAGAGAGTGATTTTGTTCTTTTCTTTGCTTTTTCTTTCTTTTTTGAATAGAAATTATTCTAAGGTGTTCTTATGACTCTAACGACATCCATAGATTACCATGGGGAAAAAGTAATTTTTTAAAATTTCTCTAGAACAGGATTGGTTTAGGAAAGCAGAGAGAAATTAGTGGGCAAAGTTTCCCGACAACTGTTTAGTATCATTCTCATAGTATTTTAAAAACTCTTTTTACATGGGACTTCAGATTTCTAATAGTTATTGAATAGAATATTTGAACATGATGGACTGGTCTCTTACTTTTTGCATTACCTGAACATCATTCTAGGGGTTAAGAGGTGAAAAGTAAAGGCTATTGGCATAAAAATGCACCATGGTCAAGGAAGGGTCCCATTGCCCCCCAAAATTTGAATCCTAAGTTTATTGATATTCCATGAAAGCAAGATATTATATGTCCATGTGAATCAATTAGGAACTCTTACTCTTCCTAGATATGAACTGATACAAACTGGAAACTTTTTTCCCCCTGAGGTAATTGGGGTTAAGTGACATTCCCAGGGACACACAGCTAGGAAGTGTTAAGTGTCACAGTTGAACTCAGGTCCTCCAGACTTCAGGGCTAGTGCTCTATCCACTGCGCCTTCTAACTGTCCAAATTGGAATAGTTTCCAAGATCTTTTCTTCCTATAAACTTCAGTTGAATTGACTTTTATGAGAATGAAACACAAGAAATGATAGGGAAGTAAATGGTTTTTATATTCCCATTGTCTCATTGTAGATGGATAGTTGACAAAAATTATTCCAAATAAAACTTATAATTCAAATATTTTTTGATGCTACCCTATTAAACACTTCACTATTTCTCTCCCCCTCTCTCTCCTTTCCTCCTTCCTTCCTTCCTTTTTTCTTCCTTCCTTTTCCTCTTTCCCTCCTTCCTTCCTTCTTTCCTTTCTTCCTTCCCTTCCTTTCGTTTCCCTTCCTTTCCTCTTACTTTTTCCTTTTCCCTCTCCTCTCCTCTCCTCCCCTTTCTTCTCCTTTCCTCTTCTCTCCTCCTCTCATTCCTTCTCCTCTTATTTCTCTTCCTCTCCTTCCCTTCCCTTTCTCCTTTCCTTTTCTTTCCTTCCTTTTTGGTGATGGTGGGAGAAGTGGGAGTATGAAATTGAATTTTGTTAAATATTCAACAAGACAAACATCAATACTTCTGGAACAAAACACCAACCTGATTCCTAAAGACCTGATCTCTTACCAGTGCTCATGACAAAGTTCTCTCTCTATCCCGTCAGAAATTTTATGTCTTCTCCTGAGGTGGCAAGATTTCATCAATCAGCACTGTTCTCTATCAAACAGGGCTGCTCAAATTTCATTTGTTATTTTTCCTTTCTTTCATTTTTGTCATGTGCTTTTTAAAAAATTTCTAATTCCATGTAAAACCAATTTTTAAAATTTGTTTTATTTTTAATTTTTAGTTCCAAATTCTCTCCCTCTTTTCCTCCCCTCATTCCTCATTAAGAAGGCAAGCAATGTCATATAAATTATATGTGTTCAATCATGAAAAATGTATTTCCAATTTAGTTATGTTGTAAAAGTAAATGTACACCAAAAAAAAAAACCCTCAAGAAAAATAAAGTAAAAAAATAGTATGCTTCAATCTGCATTCAGACTCTACCAACTCTTTCTGTAAAGGCGAATAGCATTTTTAATTATAAGTCTTTTGAAATTGTCTTGGAAACTGAAGGGATGCCCATCAATTGGAGAGTGGCTGAATAAATTATGGTATATGAATGTTATAGAATATTATTGCTCTGTAAGAAACGACCAGCAGGATGATTTCAGAGAGGCCTGGAGAGACTTGCATGAACTGATGCTGAGTGAAATGAGCAGAACCAGGAGATCATCATACACAGCAACAACAGTATTACATAATGATCAATTCTGATGGACATGGCTCTCTGCAACAAAGAATTGTCTCAAACCAGTTCCAGTTGTTCACTGAAGAAAACCATATACACCCAGAGTGAGGGATATGAAATATGGACCACAACGTAACATTTTCATGATCTCTATTGATATTTGTTTGCATTGTGTTGCCTTTCTCTAATTTTCTTTTTTTTTCTTGTAGATAGGATTTTTCTTGCATAACTTGTCAAGTATTTCAACATTATTAACATGTAGTGGACTTCCTGCCATCTAGGGGAGGGGAAGGGACTGGGGGTAAAATTTGTAATGGAAAGCTTTGTAAAGACCAATGCTGGGGAACTACCCATACATATGTTATACAAATAAAAAGCTTTAATTAAAAAAAAAAAGATCTCTTTGGGATATAAGCTCAGTAGAAACACTTATGCATATGTTTTTAAAATAAAAAGAAAAAAATGAAAAAAAAAAGAAAGAAATTGTCTTGGATCATTGCATTGCTGAGAATATCAAAAGTCATTCACAACTGGTCAATATACAATATTGCTCTTACTGTATACAATGTCCTGCTTACTTCATTTTTGTATTGGTTCATGTATGTCATTTCTTACAGCACAATAGTATTCCATCACAATCACATACCACAATTTGTTCACCCATTGCCCAGTTGGTGGGCAGACTTGCAATTTCCAAATCTTTACCACCAGAAAAAGCTTCTATAAATGTATGTATAAATAGATAGATAGGTAAATGTCCTTTTTCCTTTTCTTTTTAAAATCTCTTTGAGATCCAGACTTAGCAGTGGTATTGGTGGGTTAAAGGTAGATACCATTTTATAATTATTTGGGCATAGTTTCAAATTGCTTTCCAGGTATGTTGGATCAGTTCACAATTCTATCAATAGTGCATTGCCACTAGGCACTTTTCAAAGGATTTTCCATAGATTATATAATTTGAAACTCACAATATCCATTTGAACTAGGTGCTATGGTTATTATTAATACCATGCTACAGATGAAAAAATGGAGTTTCAGAGATGTTAAGTAACTAATTTTAATCACTTACATGTTATATTCTCTAGAAAAATTGGATGATCTTTTTTATCACATTTTGTAAAAGATAGGTAAATCTGAGAGTCTGTATCTCTAATAATTCCAACAATGTGTTGTAAGCTAATAGTCTATATTTGCTTTTGTTTTTCAATCAAGTCCAACTCTTTGTGATCCCATTTGTGGTTTTCTTGGCAAAGATAGTTCAGTGGTTTGCCATTTTCTTCTCCAGCTCATTTTATTCATAAGGAAACTGAGGTAAACAGGGTTAAGTGACTTACTCAAAATCACACTATTACTAAGTGTCTGAGGCCAGTTTTGAATTCAGTAAGATGAGTCTTTTTGACTCCAGGGTCAGCACTCTATCCATGGTGACATCTTAACTTCAACAAAACTGAAAAAACTCAAAAAAAATGAGTTTTGTCTAAAGGTATTTACTTAGGTAAACTAGTACAAATAGTTGGTAGAAAACATTCTACTTAAGCCTGGAATGAGTTGCCCCACAAATACAGATAATGACCATGAGGAAAGTGGGTTCTATTTTAGGACAAAATGGTAATGAGGAATATATAGAGATCCCATAAGGTAAAGGAATAATTCACTACTTTTGAACTGGAAGGAAGTTCCTCCTTCCCCCATATGTCATTCTTATAAAGCTTCCTTAATGGGTAGCTCTCTACTTCACTCTTAGAGTCAACCTCTTTCTAGAATTCATAGTTGGTGCCTCTCTTTGCCATGAGGCAATACCCTGTTTCTCTTTAATGTGTTTTTTTTCAGTGCCATCATCAGTAGAGGATGGGAATAATAGACAAAGAAATCCTTTAATCCCAACCTTTTAAACCCTAATCCTGCCCTCACCCCACAGGGATTTCCTCTTGGGCCTAGAGTCTTGAACTTCTAAACTTAAAATCCCTCCACTACCAGATAAATTCACTGCAGAACTGACTACTGCTTTTATAGATTGATCCAGCCTGATTAATTCAGCCAAATATAAGGTATTTCACATGTGTCATCATCTCTCATTTTGTGATAATCTGAAACTAACAATCCCTTTCTAATTGCTTAAGGAGGTATTCTTACATTAAGTGGTGGAATTGGGAGAAAAATCCTTAATACTTAGTTTACACTTTGTAATTACTTCTGAACTGGGTTGATTGACTCTGGTAATTTGTCTGTGTGATTACATTAATTGAGGCAAGGGAATCCTCTACCTTTATTAGCAAGCTTCAGAGGAATAAGGGGAAGGGAATTTGAACCTACTGTATCTGACAAATCAACAAAGAAACAAAGTTTGAGTGATTTTTTTTTTTTTTTTTTTTGCTGAGGCAATTGGGGTTAAGTGACTTGCCTAGGGTCACACAGCTAGGAAGTGTTAAATGTCTGAGACCAGATTTGAACTCATGTCCTCCTGACTTCAGGGTTGGTACTCTATTCACTGCACTACCTTCCTGCCCCTATTTAGTGATTAAAAAAAAAAAGAAAAGAAAAGGAATAGTGCTTTTTGGTAATGACATGAATATAATACAAGGCCTAAAGTCAAGAGGATGCATTTTCCTGAATTCAAATCTGGCCTCAGACACTTACTAGCTGTGTGACCCTAGCCTCATAATATAACCTTGTTTGTCCCAGTTTCATCTGTAAAATGAGCTGGAGAAGGAAATGGCAAATCACTCCACTATTTCTGCTAAGAAAACTCCAAATAGGGTCACAAAGAGACATGACTGAATTAATTGAACAACAACAAAAATAATACTTTTATTGTATAATCTAAGTCAGTGGTCTCTAACTTGTACACTGAGGATTCTTGGAATAAAAAAGAATCCCTACAAGAGTTTTGGGACTGCGTAGACACACTATTATCATTTTGATCTTTGTTAATATTCATTCATTTCAGTTATATCTGGCTCTTGATGATTCCATTTGGGGTTTTCTTTGCAGAGATACTGAAGTGGTTTGCCATTTCCTTCTCCAGCTTATTTTACAGATGAGGAAACTGAAGCAAACAGGGTTGAAGGATTTGCTCAGAGTCACCCAGCTAGAAAGAGTCTGAGACCAGATTTGAACTCTGAAATCACTCAGAACATCTTCCTTATTTCAGGCTTGGCAGGATATTTACTACTTCACCTAGTTGCTTTAGAAAAAAAAAATTACCTATATTTATTTATATGGCTATAAATATAAAATATTTACTGAACTCTTGTCTTTCTGATGCCAGACCCAATGCTCTATCCACTCTGCCACTTAACTACCCCATTAGCTCCAACAAAATATGCAATATAGGGGCAGCTAGGTGGCTCAGTGGTTAGAGCACCAGCCCTGAAGTCAGGATAGACCTGAGTTCAAATCTGGTCTCAGACACTTCCTAGCTGTGTGACCCTGGGCAAGTCACTTAACCCCAATTGCCTCAGCAAAAAGCAAAAAAAAAAATATGCAATATAGGCCAGCTTAATAATAAATATATCTTCCTTAGACTGAATAAATTATATGTTAATAATATTTATGTTTGAAGAACACAATACATGCATTATCTCATTTGAGCCTCTCAGAAGTTTACTTATCTATAGAGTGGAGATATTTGTAGTACTTCTGTCATAGGGTATGAGGACCAAATGAAACTATAGGTGAAAAGTATTTTATAGCCTTTAAAATGCAATGTAAATGTCAGCTACTACTCATTTGTCTGGCTTTGGGCAAGTTCCTTAATCTCCCAATTTTATCTGTAAAATGAGGGGGATAGCATCAGAGGTTTTTTCAAGATAGGTTGCACAATCCTATTGTAACAGGTATTGTTATCCCCATTTTGGAAATGGGAAAACCATTCTAGAAGTGTTAAATATCTTCTGTGTTCATATAACTAGAAAGTGTTAGAAGTAAGATTTGAAACTTTGTCTTTTACATTCCAAGTTTAGCACTCTCTTCATCATATCCTACTCTTTCTCTGCCTGTCTCTGTCTCTCCATATACAGATATTGTTCAATGAATATAGAAAATATTGTAATTAATAAAATATGTTTATTTCAAAAAATTCTTTTTTTAATTAAAAAAATTTTTTTTAAATTTTTTAAAAAAATTCTTGATATTAGAATTGCCTCTCTGTATCTTTACAATTAATGAATATCAACTGTACAATTACAATCATGAAGAGTTAGCTAAAGCAAAGATGTAACCATGACAACATAATTGAAACTACTGGGTGTAACCGGAGTGGGTTTCTTCCTATAGAGAAGACTTTAATATAGTATTTGCAAATATGTGATATGCTCTCATTTCAGAGTTGGCCTTTTCTCCAGAGTTGTTTTTCACCTCAGTTCCTTAAGGAACTCTTGGGCATGGTAACATTTCTCTATTGGCAAAGAATGAACTATCAATTCAGAGGATAAAAAGCACTGATTAATAGTCTCACACAATAAACTGGGAGAAGGAAAAAAAGTCATCATGAGGCTTGGAAATGTTCCTTTCAACAACAATATCGCACTTAGAGATTTTGAAAGCCATTTCATTTCAAAAAAGGGAAAAAAAATAGGAAACTCCCAAACTCCAGTGACTTTACAAAGACCAGCCATCATTACTGAATGAGAACTTGGATAATGACCTTTTGTTTGTTCTAAGTAGTAGCAGCAGCAGAGAAAGAATGTGGCACTTGAGAAGGATAGATTATGCTGCCAAATAGATCTGATCCACCATTCTTGTTAGCATGCAAAATCCCCTTTGTAGTATTAACTACAGAATGAAAAACAAAAAGGCATTGGCTACAATCTGGACATAGAATCGTGTACTTTGTGTCCCTCTCTAGCATCTAACTACATCGTATTTATTTTTATTTATTCTGTCTCGATGATGTATCTATGTATACATTATCTTCTCTGAAAGAATGTAGGCTTCTGGAGAGTAGGAGTTCTTTTATTTTTTTTTTGTATTTGTAACCCTAGCAACTAGTATATTGCCTGTCACCTAGCAGGTATTTAGTAAACGTTTGTAGATTGAGCTCGGTTGCTTCGGGAGATTATCCTTTTGTAGTATCCCGTAAACATCCTTGCAAAGGTCCCGGTAATGTACCACGAGGTAATAAATACAGGATTCTTCAGGAAGCCTGGCTTCCTCCCCCTAATGCCAGAGCCCTCCTCCCCAAACCTCCTTGTTTTTGGTGACTGGGTGTATATTGTATTCATTAACTTTGTATTTTTGAGGCTTGTACTTTCTATGTACTTGTCTTCCCCTTCAGAATGTCCATCTCCTTGTGAGTGGGGAATTATTTCATTCCTTGTATTTACATCTCCAGAGCTTGGCATAGTACCTTACAGTAATAGGCACTTAATTAAGTATTCACTGATTAATCATTTGAACCTCATGCCAGGCGAATAGACTAGAAGGCTCCCTTTAAACAGAAGCAGAAAACGAACGTCCTTTTCTCACACTTAATTAGTGCCGGCCAGCGACTTGGGAGAAGCCGGGGGTTGGGAGGCTCGCTGTGCCACAGCCTGGCCAATGTGCCCTCGCCTGGCCAATGTGCCCTCCTTGCCTCCTTCACCTCCCCCTCCTCCCTGCAGCCCCTCAGCTCACCACTAGAGGGTGCCACCAAAGACGCAACATCTTCTAGGGTCTAAGCCACGAGCTCCAGAGGGAGTGGCGACCCAGAAAGGGGAGGGGCAGCGAGAAGAAAATTCGTGGGTTAAACTTGCAGGTGATAAGAAAGGGAAGGGGATGATGGGAGGGGGGGCGGGGAAGGCGACCTCCAGGAGTAAGAGACCTCTAGCTGAAGGGGGTGGGGCAGAGAGAAGGGTCCTGCAACTGGGCTGGGAGAGTGAGGCACTACACCCCCACCCCCCAATCGTGATACTCCATTCATCCATGCATTCAGTAGGAATTTGTAAACAAGACATGCTCAGGATGGGGAAAGCTTTCGAACCTCCCTCCTCCAGCCCTCGCCTTTCGGCTGACCTCCAGGTTTCTATCTCCTGCTGCCTTTTGAGCATCTCAAACTGCATGTCCAGTAGACATCTGAAACAGCACATCCAAAAATTCAGTGTTGTTTCCACTAACACCTAGGCAAATCCTCCCTCCTTTCTAAATTCCCTATTACTGTTGAGGGCTAAGCTATCACCAAGCTGGCATCTGAGGTGTCAGCCCATACTCCTTTGCCCTTCCCAACATCTACTGTTTCCTGGTCTGTTCTCCACACTCAGCTTCTCCCCCAGTTACTAGTACCTCTCCTCCAAGATTACTTTCCATCCACCATGATGTCTCTTGTATGCTTATTTAAGCTGTGTTAATTCTCACTTGGGTGTAAGCATCTTTTGGCCAGAGGTAGTTTTTGCCTTATCTTTGAGTGGTTGGTGTTTAACACCTTGCCAGGCACTTAAAAGGTGTTGATTGATCAAAAATTTCAAATAGGATGGATAATACAGATATACAAATAAATACATCAAGAATTGAAAAGTGTATAAGAGAATTACAGGGGAAATAAGATAAATACACAATTATTGTCTCAAGAATCTTAGTGTAGTTTTAAATTTAAAATTGGGTATTTGAAGCTTAGAATTACACTAAGGCTTTTGGGACAGTGTATCCAAATTGAGGTTATGAAAAGCATATATGAATTATAGAGAAGATAAGATGAATCCATTAGTTATAATGCAATTTGAGAAAGATGAAAAATAGAAGAATTAACAGGGACCATAAGAGACATATTCAGTAAACTTGGTATAATTGAGAATGTGAAAAGTACATAAAGGAATTATGAGGGAGATAAGATATACATATAAATATACAAGTTAGAATATAAAATGTGTATAAGAATTACAGGGGAGATAAGATGAACACACAAGTAAATATAATTCAATTGAGAATGTGAAAAGCAGATGAGGATTACAGTCGAGCTAAGATGAATAATGATGTAAACATGATATCAATGAGACTATAAAAAAGCAAATAAGAGAAACTGAAAAGCACAACAAGATTTCTCCCCAGCCTTTTCCTTTCTTTTGGGGGAATTTTCCTTACCACTATTTAAGCACCTGCTTTGAAAGGATTGTAGATTTAGAGCTAACAGGGACTTTCTAGTGTCTCAGTCAATTTTTCTCATTTTGCAAATGAGGAAAATCAGTCTGAGATTAGTTGTCACTTGCCCATGGTTATATTGCTAATAAGCACCAGAAGCACATTAGAGGCAGCATTTGAACCTAGACCTTCCTGGGTTTAAATCGAGCTCTTTATCCAGGATGCAATATTCCTTCTTTATGGATTATTTTATATAAGATTATTTTTTCCTTTTGTACAATTGGTGTCACAAATGAAAACCTGGCAAGAATTAACTAATCTAATGGAAGTTTTTGAATACTAGGTTTAGCAATCCTAAAACTGGGAGACTTTTGCAGATCACCAAATCTCATTCTACCTCTCAGTGAAATTATATAAAAGACTAACCATAACTTTACCTTAATGAGTTAAGGGAAATGAATGAAAGTGATTAGAAAGTACTTAGCTAATAGAAATATGTCAGAGGAATGCTTAATGATGTCCATTTAACAATGTTCTTGCTTTAAAAAAAATAAAAATACGTACTCTGTTCAAAGAGATGTTCATTGTTCTGCAAATATTTTCTTTTGAACCAAGAGACTCTTAGTTTTTCAATGCAGTGGCTGCACATTTTAGAAAGAAAAAATAAAAAAAGTCATACAGTTGCAGAACAATTTGTGGATGCTGGGATGATTGCCAGAAAGCATATTTTCCTTCTGTTTCCTTCCTCTTTAGTTTGCAGGTATATCATATTGTAAAGCTGTTTTTTTTTTTTTTAAAACCCAGGTCACATAGTCAAATATAATTAATCATGAGCAAGAGAGAACAGACCCAGATAACAATCGCTCAACCCTTCTTTAACCCTAACAATAAATAACATCATCAGAGAACTTGTAACCATTTCCAAAATCTTTTAAACTCTTTTATACCCCATGCCTTTTGATACTGTTAGTAGGAAATCAGTTGTAAAATGCTTCCAATTTAAAAGTTATCCTCCAATAAAGCCTTTCATAAAGGAAAGTGAGAAGGGGAAAGTTCTCATTTAATTTAAACACAAACAAATTTAATTTACCCTTAAAAAAATCTGTAATGTAAGTTTGGCTTTGGTCTTGGTTTCCTTAGTTGGTTACTATACCTTGTAAAAAGAAGTCTAAGTTTTTAAGTTCTGATCCCTGTGTAGGCCAATTAATTTGGGGGTTATTTTGTTGTTGTTGTTATTTTGTTTTGCTTTGTGAAGCAATGGGGTTAAGTTACTGGCCCAGGGTCATATAGCAAGTAAAAGTCAAGTGTCACAGATTGGATTTGAACTCTTGTGCTTTATTCATCTCACCACCTAGCTGCTTCAGATTCATTAGTTTCAACCTGTTTCCACAGAACCCCTAACCCCAGCCACCTGTCATAGAAATTAACATCATTAAGTAAGAATTGTGTCAGAATCAGCATAAATCTATCTTTCCTACTGGGAAAACAACATGTGAGACTTACATGATGATGATTTATCTTTGTAAGCAAAGGACATTATATCTAGTCCCACTTATGGATGGTACTTCATTTATTTGGAGAACAGAAAAGTAAAATTTTCAGAAATTTAGATCATCACTTATTAAGCTTCAAAAGTTTTGTTATTTTAGATAATTTAATAGGAATTTATAAAAAGCATATGATTGTCTTTCCTGAGTTCTTAAGTATGTATATATGTATCACATATTTTAGTTCTTGTTGATAAATTTTAATATAATACTATGCCTTTAGACACTGTCAGCAAGTATTGGGCAGTTTGTCCCTTCTCTAAATGGATCCGGACTGTTTTATTAGGGATTTAAATTTTTTTTTAAATTTTGAAAAATTATATCTGGAAAAACAAAAGGTCAAGAATTTCAAGGGAATTAATGAAAAAAAAATGCAAATGAGGGTGGCCTAGCTGCACCAGATCTAAAACTATATTATAAAGCAGTGGTCACCAAAACCATTTGGTACTGGATAAGAAATAGAATAGTGGATCAGTGGAATAGGTTAGGTTCACAGAACAAAATACTCAATGACAATTGTAATTCAGTGTTTGATAAACCCAAAGACCCCAGTTTTTGGGATAAAAACTCACTATTTGATAAAAACTGCTGGGATAATTGGAAACTAGTATGGAAGAAATTAGGCATTGACCCACACCTAACCCCATATACCAAGATAAGGTCAAAATGGATTCATGATCTAGGCATAAAGAATGATATTATAAACAAATTAGAACAATGTAGGATGGTTTACCTCTCAGACCTGTGGAGGCGGAAGGAATTTGTGACCAAAGAAGAACTAGAGGTCATCATTAATCACAAAATAGATAAGTTTGACTATATCAAGTTGAAAAGTTTTTGTACAAACAAAATGAATGCAGACAAGATTAGAAGGGTAGCAGTAAACTGGGAAAATATTTTTACATCCAAAGGTTCTGATAAAGGCCTCATTTCTAAAATATATAGAGAATTGACGCAAATATATAAGAATTCAAGCCATTCTCCAATTGACAAATGGTCAAAAGATATGAACAGACAGGGGCAGCTAGGTGGCGTAGTGGTTAGAGCACCAGCCCTGAAGTCAGGAGGACCTGAGTTCAAATCTGGTCTCAGACACTTCCTAGCTGTGTGACCCTGGGCAAGTCACTTAACCCCAATTGCCTCAGCAAAAA